>VDFB02262206.1:0-67364 GCA_007258455.2 Sequoia sempervirens | reverse complement strand
TGCTTATTGAACAAGACATCTCAAAACAAGTGGAATCAAAGCATGAAGGTATTACTTCCACAATACTAGGGGCAACTTCGTCTCAAGCAAACATCAACATTGGGAACACAAAGAGTCCTTATGATGAAACTAGTGTCAATACTACAACTAGTCACATCATGAATCTGCAGCCACCCATCACCCAATCCATGAATTGGGACCAATGTCAAAAGAAAGAATTGAATCAAAGTACGAAGAATATTATCAAAGAAAAAGAAGCTAGAAAGCATAATGGACAAATCAAATACAAATGGATACCAAAGCATACAAAGAAAGATCATCCCTATCAAACTCCATCAGTCAAAGAAACTATGGGGAAAAATAAAAAAGGGAAAAGTATCCATCAAAGATGTTCAAAAAATAAAAAGAAAGCTTTTTAAGTGACGTACAAAGTATATCAAGTATTTGGTCCTAATTCCACACACACTTTCGTATCCACCCATCATTGCTCATCTTTCCAAGTTTGGAGAGTCAAAGGTTCCAAACTGTCAACCAATCCATCTTATATCCCTAACCACACTCCATCCATGCCTCCATGCATGATATCCAATTCTCAAATTGACCATGTATTGGCAATGACCCTTCATCATAAGGATTCTAAAGGCACTCTATCGCGATGTACGCATAGAGACAAAGTTAACTCCGGTATCAACGAAGCAAATCGGGAATCTCAAAATTTGTATTCAAGTGCACATATCTTAGCAAAGCAACTTCTTCAAGCAAGATATCGATGGCTCATTATGACAGGGGAATCTACATTAGCAACACCTTGTGATACAACATGAGCTTAAAATCTTTCAAAAAAATACAAAAAAATCAAAAAATATGAAAATTCAAAAAAATTAGAAAAGGGATTGAAAATAGTAAAGATAAGAAAATCGTCCTCTAGTGAAAACCACTTCGGTGGCGCTTTGGGCAAGATCAAGATGAAAACTCAGAAAACAAGCGTCATGTGTAGAATCAAGCATCTACGTGTGCCACTTTAGGTGAAAACATCTCATCCCATCTATAATAAATCTAGCATTCCATCCATCTCATCCATATTAAATCCATTCATCCATAAACCATTATTCCAATCCATTTTCATCCATCTGCATCTATCATCCAAGTTATCTTGATCTTGATGAAATTTTGGGGAACACTTTACACTTGCTTATGGTAAACATCTTGACATTGGTCATTTTCATTGATCTTATCCTATCCAACATTATCTGAGCCATGAAGCACATTCCAAATGAGGTTTTTTTATCTGAACACTTTATCTTATTACAAGATAATCCATATCCATTCATCCATACACTTATCCAAGAATCCATCCATAACATTCTATACATTGCTAGACACTGGGGGCAAATATTTACATCTTGCTTCAAGAATAAATCTTGATCTATATCCTCCAACTTATGTGGTGATCTAAACATTGGAAAATGTGGGATCAAATTAGTCCACTACTTGTGAGCAAAAAAACCAAATCACTAGCCCATGGCATATTTTGACAAGAAGACATTCCTTGTCGATCTTCATCATTCATCGAACATTAATCCAAATAATCACTATCAGTTGCATCTAAGTTGCACTTCAAATGTCACATCAAATCATTCAAACAACTTTTGTTCTAAATCAAGCTTCATCAATCATGATCAATCAAATCCAATCAAAAAATCATTAGGGTATCCTTGTGTTGCTTAACACTAGATCCTTGCATTTTTGTGCATCCTCAACAATGTTATCATCATCAATCCATTATCATCTTGGGGATATCATTCTCAATCCTTGTCTTTCTTAACACTATCCTTGCATTGTTGTGCATCCTCAACAATGTTATCATCATTAATCCTGATCAATCAAATCCTTCCATTGTTGTGTATCCTCAACAATGTTATCATCATCATCAATCCATCGATTCAATCAATCAACCTTAGCTTGGTTTTCAACAAAATCCCTAAATAGAGCACTGATAGCATCAGACATATCCATATCCAAATCGTCAAAATCATGTGAAAATCCAAAAACATCCAAAACATATCAAAATCCAAAAACACTCAAAAAATTGAAAAATGTCAAAAAGATTGGAATCTGAACTATGTCATCTCTAAGCTTAGAACGTAGGCAAGGCTCATCTTTGATTAGCCCCCGAGACATCAAAATCAAAAAACATTCATAAAATCTTAGAAAACCCCAAAACATTCAAAAAAATCAAAAATCAAAACATTTGTAAAATCTTGAAAATACCAAAAACAGCCTCAAAACATTTCAAAATGTCAAAACATCAAATATTTAAAAAAATCCATCCATCCCATCTTGCTTGCACCCACAATAACATCATCCATAATAAACTAATCGTCACCTTCAACCTTTGGCAACACAAACAAAAACAATCACAACAATTAGCAAAATCAATATTCAATCATAAAATCAAAATCAAAACAACAAACAAGTAAAACAAAATCAAACTCTTGATCATTCGCAAACATGTCAATTGACCTTATATCAATAGCCTATCAATCAACTTATCAAAACATCATCATCCTATACAATGCATGTCCTAGGATATATCGTTTTGACAATGGGCATCATTTTGGATATCACCTTGGATTCTTATCCTATCAAAACAAATCCCTTTGGCTAGAGGTATGAAGAACATTGTCCTGTTTGCATACTTGATATTTTCTTTTGATTTATCTTATTGCGCTCATTCCAAGGACCTCTCGATGATATCCATATAAAGGATCTAGAGAGATAGGAATGGGGCAACAATCATTATCTTTTTTGTTGTTGTGCTTGTTGGACATTCTTATAATATAACTTGGCAAATACTTGCTTTGCTAGTCAAGTGTGAACAAGAATATTCCTATCTGTTTGTCGAGTCAAAGTCCATCGCACTAGGTACAATGCCATCCCGGTTCTTTATACCTTGATGCATCATACCTATGTGTTTTATCAAACATAAGGTAAGTAGCCCTTTTAAAATCCCAATCCTTGATAATCAAATCATCATCCATCTCTCATCATCATCTCTAATAAAGTCTCACCAAATCATGGACTTGTTGGATCATCTTGTCATCATCTCATTTCTTCTTTCTTCTCTCTGTGCTAACATAACATCACCAATGCATCCATCATGCATCCATCCTGCATCCACAAATCATCAGTATTCTACATATCATCTCACATGCATGTTCATCATCATAATATAGATCTGTTGGTCTAAGCATCTCATAAATCATACATTTGCATAAAACATCTATTACATAATCATATAGGCATTATCACATCATCATCTCATTTGCATCATCATCAAAATCATCCATACCATCCATTTTGAACCTCTTTATCGCGAGATCGACCCTCAAATCGAATCTTTTCATTTGATCTCTCGAGGGGGTAATGTACCAGTTACTTCTTTCTGTTGAAGCATCTAAAAAAATCATAATTTTTTTGAATTTTGATCACAGCAAGTTCATTCTTTGAATCAATGCAACAAGTACATTACTTCAAAGAGGGTAAAAATGTAGACACGTGAAATTAGCATTATGCACTTAGTTCATATTCATCTGCTCATTAAATAAACCAAATTCACATCCATCCACTCATCAAGTAAATCAGATTCATCATCCATTTAAATTAAATAAATTAACTTTATTTGATTTAAGCCTATCATTACCTCATTTGATTAAATAAATCAATTTTAATCAAACCATAACATTTCATCTTTCATAAACCATCTTCTAATCTCATCTCATGCAAATTAATTCACCTTTATCTTGCATCAACCCTTTAATTAAATAAATCAAATATTTATTTAATTAAATCCCAAATGCAATTTCCATCCCTTTTGATTTAAATAAATCAAATATTCAAGTCAAATGGGTCAAATAAAATAATCATCATCTAAGCTAATCTAATCTTGATTAAATATAATTTAATGCATGTCACATCCTCTAGCTTTTCCCACTTGCACTAATAAATCAATTTATTGATTTATTAAAATCAACATTTTCCATCAACGTGGCATCTTTGAGGAATATTCCCTCAAGTTTGAATTCAAAAAACAAGTGGACATGTACATCCAACAAAGAAATTAATAAGCTCTTGCATGTCCCTTGCATAAGTCAAACTCAGCATTAACTATCAAATTCAAATTTGAATCCCCCCTCTTTGGCACATTGGCCAAAATGTGCTCATCCTCAAGCCTATCACAAGATGACAAGTGTCCTCATCTCATTGGTCCAATCTTTGTCCCACATTCATCCATTTGGCCATTCTCATATTAAAATAATCTATAAATGAAAATCTTCATCTTTTATCAAATCCTCCACAACTCCACAAATATCATCTACAACTCCTATGCAAAGTCACTCTCTTCATTTGAGAACTGATTTTTCCCATCTTATTATCATCATCTAGCTTATCTATCAAGGATTGGGAAAGGGCTATTTTCCATAATAGCACCAATCCACTATAAGATATAATTCTCTCCATGTTTTATTATATTCTTTGAATTTATCTATCTAAATATTTGTTGCTTTGATTGCATTATTAGCATGTAGAGTTATTTCATAGGGATGTTGATTATTAGTTTAGTTTTAAAATGCTAACTATTTGCAGATTTTGACATCCACAAGAACATATTGGTAGATATGAGTAACAATCTATGGCATCCTTTTTTAATGACTAAGAAAACAAATTCATGACAACATCCTCATGGTTTATCTCTATAGACATGCAAAATTAACATTATGCATCTGCTCATTAAATTAAATGCAACAAATCCATTCACTAGGAAAATTAGGTCTTTAGTCCCAAGATTATTCATTTAAATAAATCAAAGGCTCACATCATCCTTTAATTAAATAGATTGTGCTTTGTTTAATTAAAATCTCAAAAGTCATTTCCATCCTTTTTTTATTTAAATAAATCAAATATTTGAGTCAAAGAGGTCAAATATCCTAATCATCATTAAACTAATCTAACCATGATTAAATGCTAATCCTAACCACTTGCATTCTCTAGATATTTCCACTTGCAAAAATAAATCAATTTATTGATTTATTTAAACCCTTATTTTCACTCAACATGGCATTTATGGGGAATGATGAGCCCAAAATGTGCTCATAGTTTGGATATCATGATGAACTTTTAATACCTTTACTTTTGTTATTCATGGTTGTTTAAACTCTTTTGAAACCTTTTATTGGGATATCCTGTAGCAATACACTTTCATGTTCCTACAGCCTATCGTGTTGTCTTATCTATATTTATTACCCCGTTTGACTCCCTAGATGGCTGGTATATCGCATATAGTTTATGAATGATAAAATAGATTTAAATATGTGATTAACGAATAGATATTATGTATGTGCCATGTGCCTTTTCTTTTGCATCTGTTACCTTCTATTTCGTAGGTTGTTGAATAAAGTATGATCGAGTCAAGCGCAGCCGATCTCGACCTTGCAATAAAGTCTATTTCCTGCACGACTTCGAGGAAGCTCTAGTGAAGACTCTTTGACTGAAACCATTGGGAAGGATTTTTAATGACAGTCAATTTGGAAAGAGTGGAGCGCTAGATTCTCTCTGGATCGGGTTGAATGGATAAATTCATTTATGAAGTTTGTTTCTCAATTTTGGGATACATTTTACTTCCACGTCTTTCTTTGTTAGGGTTAGTTAGTTAGTTGTTCTGCTGACTTTAAATAAGTGCTCCTCCTGCGTGAGTGAGCAGAGGATGGTTAGAAGTAAGATAGAAGCATAGTGATAGGGAGATAGAAGATATCATGTAAGAGTCAGTATGATAATAATAAAAAGTAGAATCTGTATGACAAGAGATAGAGTTTGTTGTTAGTTTTCATATCAACAAAGCAATGTATACCATTCTAAGTTTATGAATAAAGTTTGATGAAGTTTTGAGTTCAACACTTGTGTAATTAGTAGATGCTTGCTAAGGGGGCCCACTTAGTAAGTATCTGTAGCTAGTTAGTTAGCTATTCTTTTTATGTTGATCATCAGTTAGATTTCATCTTTGAAGTTTTCATACAAACTCAGTCTTATATTATTCCTACAGCATCAGGAATCCATCCCTGTGCATATTCCTGCATTATAAGGCCAGTTCATAGTTTGTGTCTTAGTCGTAGCTATTATGATTTCTACTTTGGTCAAATTATGGTTGAGTTAAGATAACTTTTCATTACCTTCTTGTAGCATAGATAGAATTCTTTCCAAGTATTTATTTATGTTAAGTTGTGACTGAAACTAGTTCTTAGTGCATATATTGTGCTGCTCCATTCAAAGTATACATTCCCTAGTTTGACAAGTAAATGAACGTCCATAAAGAGATATTAATCACTTGCTGGAATGTCGAATTCCCAGGATAGGTTTTACTATGATTTTCATATCCTTTTTATGGGCACGACCATTTTTGGCGCCGTTGCCAGGGATGGTTTGAAGCTAAGAACTTGGCAGAAGTCATTTTTAGCATTAGTTTAGTTTGTTAATCAAAAATTTTCAAAATCCTTGAAATCACCATTCATTCTATTGCATGCATAGAAGAAGAGACGCGTTGGAAAAGTTTCTCCCTAAAAACCTGTTTGTTGAACTACCATTTGACCCAGCCGATGAAGAACCTGAGGAAAATCCATTCGCTCTGATATTCCAACAAGCAAATATAGCAAATAATCCACCTAATCCACCTCCCGCTTTTTAGTTTCCCATTGTTCCTCAGTGAGATACTAATAACCTTAAAAATATTCCTTCTTCATTATTTCCCAAGTTCTATGGCCTAGTTATGGAGGATCCTAAAACTTTCCTATTTGAGTTTGATATCCTCTGTCACAGTTATGATTACACTTCAGATGCACACAAGTTGAAATTGTTTCCCTCCACCTTGAAGGAAGGAGCTCTTAGATGGTTCATGAGTTTGGGAAGTGGTGTTGTTGATAGTTGGGTAGCCATGCAAACAAAATTTCTTGAGAAATATAAGGAATATTGTAAGAGTGGAAGTAAGGGAGACGATATATTCATAATTCAACAAAAGGAGGATGAAAGCCTAGAAGACTACATCTCAAGATTCTTGTTTTCTCTGAAAAAGAACTCAAACCATACTCTCAATGAAGACTCTCAAAAACTACTTTTTCTAAGAGGAATCAGTGATGCCTGTATAGACGCTCTGGACCTGATGGGAGGAGGTGATATAACCTAACTGCCTTGGGATGATATTAAGGAAATATGTCATAATTACTCCCAAGAAAATGTGAAGAAAGGTAGAGGTCATCAAGCTTTAGTGGGAAAATCTTCTTCCAGTGGAGTTTCCCAGATGGAGATCACAAATCGCTGTCTGATTTCAAGAAGGAAATCATAAACAACATGGCTACACAGTTGGACACTATGCAAGCTCGGAAGAAACATGAGGAAGTTGAAGCAATGTTGGCAGAGTTTTTTCCACATTGTAGATAGAAGAAATGTGACTGCAGATGCAAGATGGTGGCCAACATGGAGGCTAAACATTTTCCTACTGATTTAAAGATGAATGAAAGTGATGATGACCAAGTCTTATTTGTTGCACAAAGGAGGCCATGGGCCCCATGACAAGGTATGCCTTAGGATCCTTTACAAAATTTTGGTTCATATAATAATCAATGGAAAAATTAGTACCCTCCAAACTATGGGTCATACTCCCAACCTCAGTGGAATAACCCTTGGCCAAATGCCCAACAAAACTATTGGCAAGCCTCACAAGGGAACTAGCAACCACCTCAACAAAGCCAGTGGCAACCTCCACAAGGGAATTGGAAGTAGCCTAACCAATGGAGAGGAGGCCAGCAATGGTCAAATTTGACCGCAGGCTTCCTGCAACAACCCCAGCAGCAATCCATTATGCCACCTCCTGTAGCTAATCAAGGTCAGAATCCAAAATCAACCCAGCTACTAGCTCAGACAGCACCTAATCCAAATAACTAATAATCACAGCAACAACAAGTCTATTTTGCTAATCCTAATCATTAGCCTGCCTATGCTCTTAACCTAAATAATATTAATTTATGTTCAAGAACTGTGCTGCCCACACCATCTCCTCCCATAATCTCAGAATTACCATCTGAGGAGACTGACCAATAAGAAGAAGATATCAATAACCAAGCCCAACTAAATCAACCAGTTCAGATCCCATCATTACCTAAGTCATCTGGTAAAGTGCCCCCTCCTTTCCCACAAAGATTGGAAGGTGAAAATGTGAAGAAACAAGAGGAATCCACCTTTGATATCCTTGACTAGCTAAAGCATATATGTGTGAAAATTCCCTTGTTTCAAGCAATCAAATAAGTACCTATCTATGGCAAGGCCATCAAGGAGGCATGTTTGAAGAAACCGAGGAGGAAAAAGAAAGACTCTCAAACTATCCATGTAATAGGCCAACTCTCTGACTTAATGCTAGGGAAGCTTAGCATCCCAAAATATTTAGATCTAGGAAGTCTTGTTGTGGAGATAAATGTTAATGGGTTGCAAATTAAGAATACTTTATTAGATCTTGGTGTAGCTATCAAGGTCATGAAAAAGGACCTGGTTGTAAAACTTAATATTTTAGAAATAAGAACTACACCTACAATATTACAGCTTGTTGATAAGTCAACTGTCAAATCTGATGGGGTAGTCAAAGACCTGGTAGTCACCTTGGATTCCTGGGAATACCCTGTTGATTTCATGGTCTTATCTCCAAAAGCATCATTGGGGGGATACCTTGTCATTCTAGGAAGGCCTTGCTTGGCTACTGTTGATGCTTGCATTGGTTGTAGGTCAGGTGATATGACAATATCTGATGGATATTGCACAAAGAAACTTACCCTCTATTCTTCAGCACTGCCCCAACTTTAGTCTAGAGATGTTGCTTGGCTAGATTTGGGAGAAGAAGAAGAAGTGAACTCTGTGGCCAATTTAATAATAATTACCAGAGAGCATTTTATGGCACAGTAAGAAGAAGAAGATATATTGTCCAATATCCTACTAAATAACTATGGTACTGAATACTTTCATTGTGAGAAAAATCCACATTCCTTGCAGACTATTCTTCCTCTGTCCACATCAGCTCATTATCCTACAGCAACTGATTTCTTACACACCTTACTACCCCATGAAGTAGACATGCCATTTATGTTAGAAGTATCTATGATAGACTTAACCTCCCAAGTTGAGGTAGCTACAGGAAAAACCTTATGCATTAATAAAAACCTCACTAGTAAGCAACAAGAATCTATGATCAAAATTCTTACCAGTCATAAGTCAGCTTTTGCATGGGACTATGGAGATATGAAAGGTCTAGACCCAAAACTTTGTACACATCGCATATATATTAACAGTGACTTCAAACTTGTCAGGCAGCCTCAAAGAAGAATCAATCCAGCTTTGAGAGAGATTGTTAAAGAAGAATTGCAAAAAATGTTGACAGCTGGCTTTATCTACCCAATCTCTGATAGTCAATGGGTTTCTCCATCGGTCATTGTTCCTAACAAAGGAGGAAAATGGAGGGTATGTGTAGATTATAGAGAACATTACTTAGCAACGAAGAAAGATTACTTTCCTCTTCCATTTATTGATCAAGTTCTGGATAATTTAGCTGTAAAGAAGTACTTCTCATTCTTGGATGGCTTTAGTGGATAAAATTAGATCAAGATTGCTCCTGAGGACCAAGAAAAGACTACTTTTACATGCCCTTGGGGAACGTTTGCCTATTCAGTTTTACCTTTTGGTCTCTATAATGCTCCTACAACCTTCCAGAAGGCAGTTATAAGCATCTTCTCAGACATCTCATATGATTGCATGGAAATATACATGGATGACTTTACTGTTTATGGTACAACATTTGAGGAAGCTCAAGCCAACTTGGAAAAAGTACTACAGATATGTGAAGATCACAACCTATCGCTGAATAGTCAAAAGTGCTTCATGATGATGCAGGAGGGAATAGTGCTCAGTCACTATATTTCTACTGCAGGAATTCAGGTTGATCCTGCTAAAATTGAGATCATCTCTAAGTTACCTTCTCCTACTAAGCAGAAAGAGGTACGAAGCTTTCTAGACTATGCCAAATATTATAGAAGATTCATTAAGGACTTCAGCCAAATAGCAGGCCCCTTATACAATCTACTGAAGAAAGTTGTAGAGTTTTCCTGGATAGAAGAATGTGAAAAAGCATTTCTTGACTTGAAAGTCGCCCTCACACAGGAACCTATTCTGAAATGACCTGATTGGTCACTCCCATTTCATATTCATACTGATGCATTGGATTATTCAATTAGAGCAGTGTTAGGGTAGAAGGATGCATCAACTGAACATGCACTCTACTACATAAACAAAAATCTGCAAGGGGCTGAATTCAACTACACTGTTACAGAAAAAGAAATGTTGGCAATCATCTACGCCCTTAATAAATTTAGGCATTATATCACTGGTTATCAAATATTTGTCCACACTGATCATGCAACAATACAATATCTCATGAACAAAAGCTCAATAGCTGGGAGACTGGCAAGATGGTTATTGTTGATGCAGGAATTTGACATTACAATTATAGACAAGCCAGGTAAAGCCAACGTAGTTGTTGATTTCCTTTCTAGAATTTAAAGGCAAGATGACTCTACACTTATTGAAGACTGCTTTCCTGATGAGCACCTATTTGCAATCAAGGTTATTCATCCATGGTATGCTGATATAGCAAATTATCTGGCAACAAGAAGAACTCCTCCTCAATTCTCCCCTAAGGAAAATAGATTATTGGTAGAGAAAAGTTTTAAATTTTCTTGGATTGCAGATTGCATGTTTTATATAGGGCCAGATCACGTTATGAGGAGATGTGTACTAGAGAAGGACACTCATAATATACTACATGCAAGCATGATGAGCCATGTGGTGGACATTTTGCTGCCAAAAGGACAACAATAAAAATTTTAAATACTAGTTACTATTGACCAACTTTGTATAGAGATGCAGCCAAGTATACAAGGAGATATGACAAATACCAAAGGATGGGAAGACCAACTCGCTCTGATGAAATGCCACTATTTCCACAAATTGTAGTTACACTATTCAACAAATGGGGACTAAATTTTGTGGGACCAATTGACCCACCTTCCAATGGTAAGTCCTACATTCTTGTGTGCACAGATTATGTCACAAAATGGGTAGAAGCTAAACCTATGAAACATGCTAGGGATAATAAAGTGGTTGAATTACTCTATGAGAAAATATTTACTAGGTTTGGTGTTCCTAGGGAGATAGTGACATATTAGGGAGCACAATTTATTTCTACATTTATCACAACTTTAGTTAATGAATATAATATACGGCACAGGAAATCAACTCCTTATCACCCCCAGGCCAATGGCTAAGTTGAGGTTACCAATAGAGACATAGAGACCATTTTGACTAAAACTATAGATTTTCATAGGAAGGACTAGGCCGCAAGGTTACCAGAAGCTATATGGGCCTACCGTACTACCTAGAAGACTACTACAGGATTTACACCTTTTGAAATGGTGTATGGTAAAACAGCTGTGATGCCAATAGAATTTGAACATAAGACTCTCTGAATAGCACTAGAGCTGGACATGGATTTAACAAATGCACAAAAGGACAGAATCATGCAGCTCAATGCTCTGGATGAATTTTGAAAGCATGCCCTCTAGCACACTGAGATGATATAGAATTAGCGAATAAGGTGGCATGATAAATATATTAAGGAAAATAAATTCAAAGTAGGAGACTAGGCTCCGCTTTATGACTCATAGTATAAGGACAGTCGAGGAAAATTACAGACTAGAGGGTTGGGGCCATATGAAATTGAGAATGTATTTGCTAATGGTGTAGTTCAACTTGTTACAATTGATCATATTAGATTCAAGCTAATAGTTAATGGACACCACCTCCAGTTGTACCATAAACCAGTCTCAAAAGAAGAATTTATGCAACAGTTCGTTCAGGATCCTTCCACTACTCTTCCTGCAGCCAAAGGTTTTAGCCTTTCTCCTGCAGCTTCACCATAATTTTGAAAAGAATGCTCATAATAAAGGTTTTCTTTTTAAGGAAACCCCTTTTTCTTCATTTTCACTCGTTGCCACATCTCACTTCTTTATCTTTCATCTATCCATCCCATCCATCCATTCCATCCATTCATCTCGTCTGCCCACATCATCCATCCACCTCATTCATCTGCATCGCCCTTAATTATGATATCATTCCCAACTGTCAACTCATGAAGAAGTTGTCATCTTTCTTAACACGTACACGCATTTATCAAAGGTATGCCATATCTTTTGTTATCGCATATTTGATTTATTTTATTCTATTCATTTATTGTTATGTTTGTACTAGTCATTATTACCCGATCTCCACCTACTCTTTAGTACATATGAGGACACATGTCATACTCTAAGTAAGGGGCGAGGTAATCCACTTTCTAAAACCTATTTTTTTGTTGTTGCCACAATTGCTCAGATAACCTTTTTTATTTTTTATGGTACTTTCCAAATATGATCGCATGTCTTTTTCATTGCATGTTTTTCTTGTAAATTGCAACCAAAATTGCTTATTCAAAAAGTTTATTTTTGGAAAAGAGAGAAATGTGATGACATGACAGAAGAAAAAAATTAGAATAGAAAGGGAAACAAAGAGAAATTTTTTTGAATTTTTAGCAGGGAGATGAGTTCAGCTAGGGAAAAACTATGAACATGGGTAGTCAGTTGGTGCGGCATGAGCCTATAGCTCATGATTTATTATTGCAAAATTCTCAAACAGTCTAGGCATTCAGCCTCTGTGGATGGTTAAACTACTTATTAAGTTTAAATGCTTTCGATAAGGAGGCTGTTGGAAAATTTTTGAGAATCCTTTCTGAAGGGGAGGCTACTGTATGGGGTCTAACAGTTGTTGTAATTGAAAGAAGAATTGCAGAAGTAACTGAGCTTCCAGCCGTTGGAGAAAATTTGTCTTTGGATGCTGCCTCTACAAGGGCTGAATTTTCAATACCCACTGATGGACCTTTGGAAGTCTCCAAGCAGGGATGCAAGTGAGTATCATTGCCTCCTCCTTATCCAAAATATGCTACTTACATAATTAGATATTTAACATGTGGAGGTCATTTCTCTTACCTGCATTCTTACCATTTCAAATTGTTAAGTCATATGAGGCATGGGTTAGCTGTAAATGTTCTAAATTTCTTGTTAAAATTTTTGGAACAAAATACGCATGGAACCCAACAAGGGAAAGATAATTCTATTTCTCACCATGGCCTTATCAAATTATTGATTGAAGACACTTTGAGAGATGTCTCACCTCTTTCTTGGCAACAATTTGTTTCCCAAAAGATATGGCAAATTTAAGAACCCCCTAGGGTACTTACCCCACGGCCTCAAAAAAAGAAAGAAGAAATTGCGTCTGCTAGTAGAAGAACAGGGCAAGGGTCATTTTCTCCTGTAGCACTTGGTCCTGTAGCTCTCACACTAGAATCCTCTTCTCAGGTACAAACTAGGTCTGCCACTAGGAGAGAAGGGAAAAACAAAGGTAGGAGAGTCATCTGGGGCGGAACAAACCCCAAAGTCTGACCCTCATTCTCAGAAAATGAAATTCCCTTCTCCTACAACATCTTCCCCTACAGCCGTCTCTCCCACAACAACACCTATTGCTATCACTAGTTCACTATCATCCTCTGGCAAGGAAAAACCCTCTAGGCAGTCTAGAAAAAGGAGGGCTACAAGAACAACTCCTACAGCCACACCAGTGCCAAAAAGAGTTTCCACAAGGAAACGATGTAAGACCTCCCCTGCTTCACCTCAACTAGAGGTTATTGTAATTTTAGAAGAGTCCGTGGAGTCTGAATTTGATTTTTCTCAGAATGTTTCTGAGAGTGCTGCATAGAGTTCATTCATTCCTGAAGAGGAACAAATTGAGACAAAGGAAATTGAGCATAATGAAAAAGGGGTACCAAGTCTTGACAACTTGGCTACTGTTGCTATGCATATTTCAGAGGAAGCATAGTCTTCTCCACTACAGCAACAAGAATTCATCCTGCAGCAAGAGCAAGAACGGACAGAACAATTGGATGTGGCCAGTGAAGCTACATTTTCCCCTGTGACTTGTCAAGCCATTGTTGTTTATAAGAAGATATTTTTGATTGAGTTTCTGGAATAGGTCAAAGCTAACTAGAAACCAGTTACATTGCAAACCCTGACTTTTCGACACCTAGCCCAGACTGACATGCAACAAAGTCTATGGGAGGTGAAAGGAAGAAACTAAAGAAGGAAATTAAAAGTCAGAAACAGGAAATTTTTGAGTTACAAGGAAAAATGGATTGAATGTTAAAAGTAACTGGTCAGTTTATGGAATGCAGACCACCACCTAGAGTTTATGCTCTGTGCCTTAAGGAACAATTCTTATGGTTCCAACTAATAAGAATTTCCAAAAATCAAGATCCTATACTTCACACTGCTAAAGAATTCTACGATGCGTACCAAACAGCCTCTAATTGGTTAAGAAATTCTTTGTGTGAATTTTATTTACATGGTTTTTTAATTCCATCTGAAACAGAATGAAATACTCTTCTATATATTGCCAACATCCATTTGAGATCATTTATGTCATGGGCAACAAATGAAGCAAATTATGGTAGGCAATAGGAAACATATGAGGAAATCAAAAGGAATGAGCCTGTTCCATTGCGCCCTGAAAGTTCAAAACCCTATGCAATATTGAAAACCTGGTTTACTCTGGCATATGGCATTCATAATAATACAACTAAGATGAAAATATTTGATCTCAAGAAATAGGTATATGATGAATTTCAAGAACAACCATATTCGTTTTGGAGACTGTCATACACTAGAATTGAGAAAAGGTGGGAAAAACTAACTATTGGGCTAAGAAGGTCTGAGCCTCATAGTCCCCTAAATTTGATAGTAGCCCTTAAACGATCAAGCAGATATATACAGTTGGGACTTTAAAAGAGGTTTGAACTATGGTTGTGATTGAAATTCAGACCTCTTGTGCTAATGTGGCCCCTTTATCCTTACTAGGCTACAAATCTTAATGACGATTCAAAAGCTCTTAGGTATGAAATGTGGCAGACTTTCAGAGGATTTTATTACAGGTTTGGAACTCCATTTCAGAGTCATGCCGCAACCACTGATTTTCAAGAGACCACCAGGAAAGTTAATGTTGGAGGGTCAGCATTGGGCTAAGTAGGGGGCAAATGATGAGCCCAAAAAGTGCTCATAGTTTGGATATCATGATGAACTTTTAATACCTTTACTTTTGTTATTCATGGTTGTTTAAACTCTTTTGAAACCTTTTATTAGGAGGGTATGTGCAGGATTATGATGTGGCAAAAAGTGGCAATATTATGGGTATTTGTAGGGTATGTGGCTGATGAATTTTTTTAACCTAAAATTGATGAAAAAAAGGGGTTTTTAGAGGAGAATCTCATCTTTCCACCAATATAAATTATGCTTTAATTTGAATTTAATAAATAATTCTTATTTATTTTCTATTAGAATTACGACTAAAGTCCTTATCGAGAGGTTGATTGAAAAACATCTATAACTTTCAAATGGTATCACATTTTTTGAATCCAAAACATGTGTCACATTCAATGATTCATATACTATAGGATTCAAAAAAAAAAAAAATCATGAATTTTTTACCAAATTAAGGTGGTTAGATGTACGAGTTTTTATATTTTTTAAAAGTTGTAATAAACAATTCATAATTAATTATTTACTTAGAAAAAAATTAATAAAAAATATGCATCACATCTGGACATGAGTCTTCTACTTATATATATAATCTTATAAAAAAATATTATCATTTTATTATGGTTCTAGGGTGGTCAGAAAGACACCTACTTCTTATTTTTCCCCTGAAATTTAAGTACTACTGCATTGAAATTTTAAATTTTCACTAAATAGATTTTATTTATTTATAAATAAACCTAGTAGTTTAGAAACTAAATTCAATTTTCTATAGATTCTATTCTTACATATTTTTGAAATAATATAGATAACTTATTCAAATTTTTACGTCAAGTTGTCTAACACTGATTTTTCTAAATTTTTTGCCATTTAAGGGCCTGTTTTTTCCATGATGATCCTGCACATACCCAGGATATCCTATAGCAATACACTTTCATGTTCCTGCAGCCTATCGTGTTGTCTTATCTATAATTATTACCCTGTTTGACTCCCTAGATGACTGGTAGATCGCATATAGTTTTTCAATGATAAAATGGATTTGAATATGTGATTAATGAATGGATATTGTGTATGTTTCTGTGTATATGTTAATATGTAATCTAAATGAAAACAATAAACACAAATGATGGAACTTTAAACTAAAGAAATTTGAAATACAATTAAAATATAAACAGAAATTCTTCAGAAGCGTTCCATCTTTTTCTATCTCTAGAGATTTGTTCGAAGCTGCTGCTCTCAGATTGTGTAAGCTTAGCTTCTCCAAATGGCAATCTGTAGAATGATTCTGCAAAGGAAGTTCTATCCTATATTCTATTGAAGGTGAAAATGCTAACGGATATGCACAGGGGCTATGAATTATGCACAGGGGCTGTAAATGGAGGATGTTATGGATATGCTATGATATGTCATGATTATATTGCTATGAAATGAAAATACTGTGAATGCTAAAAAGGCTTATGCTATTGTAAATTGACTATAATTTTCCTGTTGAAAGCTTCTATATGATTTGAAGGACCTGGTAGTCTTATTTATAGTTTTTCTCAGGCAAAATCCTGGCTAGCAAAGATCAACGGCTATGAGATTGTCTGGTAGAATTGAAAGGTGAGAGATGGAGAGGTTGAGAGGAAGATGGAGAATGTTGGGAGGTTGGAGAGAATAATGGAGCCTTGACTTCAACCCACAGGAACAAGCCTGCACGAAACAGAAGAATTTAATTTTTCTGTTTCGGCAGTTTGCTTCATGGCTGTTGAAGATAATCCCCAAATTAATTAAATAAATAAATTTATTTAATTTTATTTATTGAGTTTGATTTTTTTATTTTTAGAACTATGGAAGATTTAATTAAATATTTTGAAATATTTAATTATGATATGACTTTAGAAGAATTAATTAAATATTTTGAGATATTTAATTGTGAATAGATATTAGAAGAAATTTAATTAAATATTTTTAGAATATTTAATTATGAATGAATATTAGAATCGAATTTATTTAGAAGAAAGGAATATTTAATCTTTATTTGAATAAAATATTCAAACCAGGATTATTGATAATTAATATAAATAAATCATAACATTTATTTAATTAATTAAGAAATGAATAAGAAAAATGATTAAATAAACTTATTTATTTAATCAAAATGAAAGAATGAAAAAATATAAATAAATTATTTAAATTTATTTATACACAGATGAAATTCAAAGATTTTAATTAAATATTAAAAATATTTAATTAATTACCAGACAATGTGATGTGACCATTTTTAGGTGTATACATTTTACCCCTCTTTGAAGTGATGTGTTTTACACATTACTTCAAAGAATTTTTAAAATTTTCCCCAGATGTGTATTGTCAAAATGTTAATAGGTATATGCCCCCATGAACGATGACTCAATATGATTTTGATTTTTTTTTTTTTGAAATTTTCAAATTTTCAAATTTTTATAATTTTGAAGATATCAATTCATCATTTGAAAATAATGATGTGAAGAAATTGACCCAGAAAGATGTGAAATGCAAGTTAATGACTAAAATTGCCCTTGATGTGTTTAAAATATGCTAAAACCCACCAATTTTACCCTTAAATAGGTTTAAAATGTCATTTTCCATGTCATTTTCCATTTTAACCTAGTAAAATTTGCAAATTTTGAGCTCCGGTTTGATAATTATGGCACTTCCAATTCACCAGCACCGTTTCAAGCACATCTAACGACATCAGCGGCCAGTGCACTATGGACCTCCCGTATGTACCCCTTAAAACTCCTGCTTTTTGAAAATTTTCCATTCGTTGCACATTTTTTGATGTTTTGAATGTGATTTGACGTTTTTTAGCACCCCTAAAGTTTTTCATAGCACATTTGATAAATTTCGTAGCACATATGATTCGATAGTGCATTTAATAGATTTTGCAGCGCCTTGGATAATTTTTATAGCGCCCATGATTCCGTAGCAGCCTTAATGAATTTTGTAGCATCTTTGATTAGTTCTATAGCGCCCATGATCTTGTAGCACCGATGATGAATTTTGTAGCACCGATGATTGGATGTTGTGATAAATAAAATTTGTTCCCAAAGTTGTTGGAAAACAAATAATAGTTGATAAATTTGTTTTTGTTAGAATTGGCTATGGCTGCCATCCAAGATCTATGGACCAAATGGAAAGCACAAGAAAGAGAGAAATGATATGACAAGAATAAACTGTATTCAATGTCATTAATATGATAATGATAATGATTATGATTATGATTAATTACAAATGAGAGAGACCCCTTGGTTATATAGCCAAGGTGAGAACATAGAAGGGCATAAGATTATGACAAGTGTCAAAATCTAATAACATGAGACAACTATGAAGAGCTATCACTCCACAAAAGGTGGAGAGATAATCACATGATATGTCGACAAAAGGTGGAAGTGATGAGGTAATGACATGTCAAGTCCACCAAAAGTGGAGATTCTCCAATAACCTCCTATGTGGTCCCTAAGTAAACTTAACTAAGGTGTAATTATGACCTAGGACAAAGTACAAGACATTTAATTACACCAACACCCCCCCTTAAGTGCAACTTAGGGAGAATGTACACAAAAGTAAACAATGCAAGATGGGTCCCAGCTACTAGGCCATGTTAGGTACCCATGTACAAACAATGCAATCAATGCAATCTCTCACAAGTGAGGAAAGGGAGAAAACCTCATGGGACAAAACTCCCCCTCAAAAGAGAGATGAAATAAAAAATAGAAATTCTCTCAATGAAGAATGAGAAGGTAAAAACCCCATGTGAGGAAAAACACCCCCCCATAAGAGAGAAGTAGAAGAGAAGCAAGGTAGCCCCCCCTCAATAGTGAGTCTCCTGCAATGATGGTTGAAGCTCGACATTGAATGCTGAAGAAGATCCAATCTCACCGAACAACGTTCCTCCCCTTAGGAAGAAACAGAACCAAGGATGTATGCAGGATATCATGAATATGGATGATGGATGATGATGTCTCTGAAGCATGCTCAAGTGTCTCCATGTCGATGCAGAAAGCAGAACCACTCCAATCAGGCGTTCTAGGCCACACTGCTAAAGAGGAAAATCCAACATCTAGTAGAGATGAATGTAGAACACTATCTAAAGACAAAGATATCCCCTCTAAAGGAAAAGAATCCTCCTCCAAATGCTGTCCAAAAGTATCCACACTCATGCCAATCTGTGAAGAATGATCATGTAGAGAATGAACAAGAGGGTCAAGGTGTTCCCTCACAACAACTGAAGAAGGTTCATCTTCATCAAAGAGAAGATGAATGCTATCAATGGTGTCCTCCAAATCTGCAAGATGAGACTCCATGAACAAGTCTGAAATACCTATGAGGAAGTCATCCAAAGTAGCCATATCTGGAAGACTATGTATGTCCTTCTGCACTGAATCACTAGGAGTCAAAACTGTTGAATTGCAAGTATCATCAACTGCAATAGTAGGTGGAGGAGATGGAATGCAAGGCTCAAGAACTAGATCTGATGTGAGTATTCCCAAGTTCAAAAAGCCAAATGTCTCCTCAGAATCATGGTTCATATGATCAACAGTCGAAGGAACATTGTCATCATCAGAAGCAAACTGTGCAAAGGAATACAACCGAGATGAATGATCAACCACCCCAGTAGCAATAACATCTCTAGTCTCCAAGTCCCAAATGATAACTGAATCAGGAGTGAACTCCACAGTTCTCCCATCTCCACCATGTGTAATCTGATAAATGGAAAGTAGATTGTTCGTCAAATGAGGAACACACAAGACATCCTGAAAAGTGTTCTCCCCAATGCCAATAGATCCCTTCCCTATTACACTCATGTATGTATTGTTTCCCATCAAGATAGGAGACATAGAACAAGGTTGAAATGAAGAGAAGATAGTTTGTGAAGATGCCATATGATGTGATGCTCCTGAATCTAGAAGCCATCTTCCTGATCCTGGACTTGAATGAGCATAAAGAGCTTGTCCTTTATATCCTGATGTTTAACCTTTGTCCTTTTTAGACTATTTTGAAGTAGAAGGAGAAGAAGATTTAGACATTCTAGAAGGAAAATCAATGTGATTCTTTTTGAGAATGTTTTTCAACTCATCAATGTCCTTCTTATAACAATAACGTTCTTCATGTCCATCCTTCTTGCAATATGCACAAAAAGGCCTCTCCTTCTTAGATGAATCTCCTTTTGAAGAAGATTTTTTCTTTGATTGATCTGAATGTGGATTTACTTGATCTGAATGTTGATTATTCTTTGCTTTCTTATGTTTCTTATCTGATTATGATTCTTTCACCTAATTAACCAACAATGCCTGAGATTTAGAAGTCTTGATGAGAACCATTGAGATAAGCTTTTGTTGCTCATGTATCAACATCTTAGAAAATGATGCAAATGAAGATGTAGTGTATGCAGACCCCATAGTCAATCTATGAGTATGAAAGCTAGAAACAAAAGAAGCATAATCAGGACCAAGTTTGTTCATTGTATTGTACACCAACTGGATGTTCTTCTTATCAATTCCACATGCTTTGCATTGCTCTTTTAGATCATTAACCTTAGTGATGTAGCCTTGGATGTTGTCAAAGTTCTTAGGATCAAGATTCATCAAATCATTATCAATTTGATAGCCTCTTACTTCATCTTTTGTACCATGCAATGTTTTCAATTTTTCCCAAGCTTCATGAGAATTTTTACATGATTCAATCTGAAACAACAAATCTTGAGAAACTAGTCTATGAAGACACCCAAGAGCTTTGGCATGTTTGATCATCCATTTTAACTTTTTCTCATCATCTGTAGGTTCAGGTACCTTATTTTCAACATATAGAGAGTGATCTTCTATCATTAGAATATTCCATGTATTTTGATGCCATGTTGAATAATTATATGATGTGAGCAAAGGAACCTTAGAATGATCCATGAGAATGAAAGAGCAAAAGCAAACAGATCAAAGCAATGCACTAAGAGACCCCCCCTAAATCACTCAATCAAGAAACCCCCTAAGCAATATCTGATTTGGAACTTTATATTTAGTGCATTTACAGTTGCTAGATGCCAAAAACAGCAAGCTAGACTTGATCTTAGTGCTTACAAATGCAAAAATAGGCCACAGTATCAAGTACAATTTTTGGTACAAAATGAGATCAATCTGATCATACGACTAAGAAATACATAGAAAATCATGCACTTTCAAAAAAAATTGCACTAAAAATTGTTACCGTAGGAGCAAGATATGAGCTCCCGAAGTTCCCAAAATGAGGATGAAGCAGCAACACTTGTGAGAATCTGAAAATTCTGGAAAAAACAGGCACCAAAACCAAAAAATGATTGCACCAATACGTAGAGCACAAAATTCTAGCCAAATCAAAAAAATTTGCTCTGAGAAAGGAGTCAGAATGAGCAAGATATCAGCGTTTGAAAGTGGACTACAAAATCAAAACTGCAAATGGTGACGGGGTAGAAATTTTTCAAAACTGTGCTGACGTCATCAGTGACGTATTGCTGACGTCATCTTTCACTGAGTTTAATTTGACAGCTTTCTGCCTATCAAAAAAGAATATGCTCACCCACTGACAGAATATGCTCCAGGTCGCCGACTAGAAGAATCTTCAGCTGGGTCAGAATATTCCTCACAGATGCCAGTAAATTTTGAATGACAGTGCCGGATTTCTATGATTTGACTGCCCGAATGGAAGCCCACTGCCGGTGTACTGAAATAACAGCCCCCCGGTAAGTTGAGATTTCTGTCGGAATAATGAATAACCAACGACCGGTATGTATGATTTGACTGGTCCGCGTGGTGTGGGAACTACCGGAGTGAGGGGGCTTGGGGGCCCGCGTGGGCTGTGCAGAAGCCGCCACGTGGTGGGGTGTGGCCGATGGTGGTAGAGGCCAGGTTCCTGTGTGGCAAGGGTACTGCGTACCTTGTCTGCAGACAAGGTACGCTGTACTCTGTACAATATTAACCCGCAGAAAATAAATTCTGCTTTTTTTTAATTTTTTTGAATTTCCAAAACTTTTGATTTTTAATAAATCAAAACAAAAATATTTGATTGGTACACAATGATTTTTTTCATAAAAAATTTTCAAAAATTTTCTGAAATTTTAATTAATTTTCAGAAATCGTACCGATGATAATAATGACGATTTGGGGTCGTACGGCTCCTTGAGAAAAAAAATTTTGCCTCACCGGATGACTTGCTCCGAATTGGACAATTTGACAATCGATCTTAGGGTTTTTGGCCCTTCTGGACGTGATGGAAATGTTGGATTTGACCCAAAATGCTCCAAAATTGTAGCTACCTTCTGGATTTGGCAACCACACTTTAGCTTCAAACCCTCATAGATTTGGCCTCATATCTCCGATTTGGATGAAACAAAAGGAAAAATCGACTATCTCGAACCTTCCAAACACAATGGTGAGCTCAGATTTGTACCAGGAAGCTTGGATATGAACCTACAATAAAGAGCCACAAACGGAACCTCCTCAGATCTAGAATCTCTCTTTAGAATAAGACTCTCCAATGGCACCCAACACGCTCTGATACCATGTTAGAATTGGCTATGGCTGCCATCTAAGATCTATGGACCAAATGGAAAGCACAAGAAAGAGAGAAATGATATGACAAGAATAAATTGTATTCAATGTCATTAATATGATAATGATTATGATTATGATTAATTACAAATGAGAGAGACCCCTTGGTTATATAGCCAAGGTGAGAACATAGAAGGGCATAAGATTATGACAAGTGTCAGAATCTTATGACATGAGACAACTATGAAGAGCTATCACTCCACAAAAGGTGGAGAGATAATCACATGATATGTCGACAAAAGGTGGAAGTGATGAGGTAATGACATGTCAAGTCCACCAAAAGTGGAGATTCTCCAACAACCTCCTATGTGGTCCCTAAGTAAACTTAACTAAGGTGTAATTATGACCTAGGACAAGGTACAAGACATTTAATTACACCAACAGTTTTTAAAGTTGTTAAAAACAAACGTGATTTTGATTATTTGCTTTCATGATGATGAAAAATAAATAATTTGATTGATTTGTTTGCTTCTAAGGTTGTTAAAAATGAACATGATGTTGATTATCTGCCTTCCATGAAAATGAAAAACAAATAATTTGATTGATTTCATTGATAAATCGTGATGATTTGATATTGATTTTGCTTTGATGATGTGTTAATAGGAGAGATTGGGGGTTTTGCAGTCACGAGAGGCATTCCCTAGTACATGGGGTTTGATTCCACATCTGTTACAGTCAAATCAAGATGCGATTGATGCTTGTGGATTGATTTCATTGCTTGACATGCCCGAGGTTCGCCTCAACAGGGCTTTATTGACAGCACTCGCAGAGCGGTGGCATAGTGATACCAACACATTTCATTTACCAATCGGAGATCTATTACAGTGACCCTTGAGGACATATATCGCATCTTGAGGATCCCAGTGATGGGAGAGATAGTGGTATTTGATATCCAAGAGGTTGAAGGCACTGATGCTTTGAGACGGATTTTTAGAGATGATCAGATTACTGGATATTTTATCCCATGGGCCGAGATGACAGATACATATCCACCTTTACCATTCATACTTGCAGGATTCATTGGAGGTGTTTTATGCCTCGACCATTGGTTGAAGGGTTTCGCGATCGGGTGGGGTCATGTTTTGGAGAGTATGGTGATGCAGGGGACATGGTATGCATGGGGGACATGCATGCTTGCTCACTTATATGATGAGTTACATCATATTTTTTATGGTAAAGGCTAGATTTTTGTTGTTGGATGCTCGTTATTACAGATATGGGCTTGGGAGCACTTTGCTATTTTATGACCATTGACTCGAGGACAGTGACCAGCTGGTCGATCGTACAGATGGAGATATGCTCATATCATTGCTCAGCCGAGACTGGGAAAACTAGAGCATTGGCAGTGTCTTTTAGATTATCTAGATCTAGTATGTTGGCGACCATATTTAGACTGTGAGCCATGGCCAAAGGATGTGAGGGAGATGCCCTATGTATGTATGTCTAGATACTTGATTAGGCGTACTCCGTGGATTATTGAGAGATTTCTTGCTGGACGAGTATGTCAGTAGTTTGGTCAGATTCAGGGTATGCCTACAGGTTCTACCATTTATGCACGATGACAGCCATAGCTTGCAGTGTGGGGTCCATGGATTTCATATGAGACAACAGTGGCAGAGTTCACCAGTTTAGGAGCGGTGATGTGGGATTACTGAGTTGATGTTCTCGATGCAGGGATGACACTAGAGTATAGCCAGTATATCCTAGAGCATCCTACACCATGTATGTTTGATCCTGATGAGCCTATTGCTCTTGTTACTGCACAGAGATGACGACAGAGAGATTCAGCTTCAAAGGGTGACGATTCAGAGGGAGATGATGATGAGAGTGGAGGAGATGATGATGAGGGAGATGATGAGGAGGAGGGTGGAGGTAGGGGTGGTGGTGATAGGGGTGGTTATAGAGGTGGTAGAGGTGGTAGGAGAGGTGGTAGAGGTGGACCACGGATGCGACACATAGAACCATTTCCTTTAGTAGATCTAGCAGTATCAGGTCAGATATCCTCTTTACAGAGTACAGTACATAGTTTATAGACTCAGCTAGCATAGACACAGGTCTTGATTACATAGTTGTAGGGATAGTTGACTTCAGTTATTGCTGAGAGGGATGCAGCGAGACAGCGGGGTGAGCAGGCCATTTCTTTGGAGGATAGTCTATAGAGAGTAGTAGCTAGCACCTTGATTGGTGATATGATGAGAGAGGTGACTAGAGCCACCTGAGAGGCTGAGTTTTATAGCACCAGATATCATGATGCGGTTCCACCTGAGTAGAGGGAGAGTTATACTTAGTCACGGTCTACCCATAGTCACTCTCGGACTACCAGTAGGGGTGTGACATAGCCATTACCTGCAGGAGGGCCATCAGGCATAGGCAGAGCAAGTCCATCAAGTGCAGGTGGTATAGGTCCATCAGGTGCAGGTGGTACAGGTCCCAAACCTACACCATTAGAGGATAGCACTACTTAGTGCATTGTAGATGATATTTTTTATGATACTACATTGAGATATTTGTATACACCTTGAGATGATCTCATTTTTGATGATGTTATATTATTTGTAGTTGACATTCTTGTACATTTTGACATTCATTTTTGAGATATATGAAATGCAGCAATGATTTATGATGATATAAATGTGTCTATTTACTATATACGTGATGTGTTATGATATGATGGTTTCATGGTTATGATGTATATGTATACATGATTTATGAGATGAAATCTATTTGGTGAATGAATGTATAAATATGATATATAATACAATTTATACATGTTTATGAATGTTTATGATGTATGCTTTATTTTTATAATTTTATGATGCAAATATGTATGAAAAATGTATGAAATGATGTTTTTGTGAATGTCAAAATATACACAGTCATGTATGTGAAAAGATATGAACAATTTGATACTTTGCCAACTTTTTGGGAACTCTATGAATGCAAAATGTAGACTGTAACATGAATGCTATCTATACTAACCATGTAGGACATCCATACAATATTGCCATTTGGAGAGCTTATTTGTACTTTTTATATCATCATAAAGCATTGAAATGTTGAAAGTTAATACAAGCATCAAAGGGTATGTTAGCACTAGTGATGACCTGAGTATTGCTTTTATGATTTTTAATATAGCAAGTTAATACAAGCATCTAGGTATAATTGAACCGAGATGACCTGAGTATTGCTTGCATAAACAGACAAGAGTTAACCCATTTCCCATGCAAATTCTGAAATGTCATCCATGATACGTAGTAAAGCATGTCTCGCGACCAATTTACATAGTACTAATGATTTCCTCACAAACAGCAGACAAAGAAAAATCATACTCCTTCCTTGCTTTTCTAGTTCAGTACATCATCGAATTGCTCCATACATATGATAAAAAATCAAACAACCATTCAAGTCTTGCTTAAAGTATTTCAAACATTATTCAGATTAAGATCATCCAATTTAGTTTTCATCATTAATGTTCTTGTTTCAATAGTTGTTTAGATCATGTTGTTTTGATGTCAATTGGCATTGAATAAGCATGTTGTAGTTGATTTGATATGGAAATGTTTGTTGTATTTTGGCAAACTGTTTTGTGTCTATTTTTTATTTTTGAAAAGCTCGTTGCCCCTCTCTTGTTTTAGTCTATGTTTTTGCGCTTTTCCCCCAGTGTAAATACAACCTAAAGAGTATGAATATGTACAAATTTCATCAAGCCATGATGAAACATAAGGATTCCTGTCATATGATATGGATATGAAAGATATATACAAATGATAGATATGAATGAATGATACCTAAAGTGAATGCAAGACATAAGCTAATAGATGAAGGAGCCTATTTTGATCACAAGTAGTGCCTATTTGCCAGGTTTTCACCACTTGTTTTTATTGCACTTTTTTAAGATTTTTCTGATTTTTTTAAAAAATTTTAGGACCTTCTATGATTTTTTTTATTTTTTTAGGACTTTTTCTGATTTTTTTTATTTTTTCAGGACTTTTTCTAATTTTTTTAAATTTTTTTAGGACTTTTCCCGATTTAGACATAAAATTGCTTCAGATGAATGCTATTGATTGGCTCTTCAAACAAGTCCCCTTCTAACGTGGATAATTGATATGCACCAGAACTGTATGCTGCAATGATGACAAATGGACCAAGCCAGTTAGGTTCAAATTTTTCTTTCTTTTCTCTATTTTGCTGATTACATGGATTTTCTCTCAAAACTAAATCACCCACTTGAAATGTATGAGGTTTAACTCTGTGATTATAACTACGAGACATAACCTGTTGATAACCCTTTAAATGGTCAGCTGCATGTTGACGTCTTTCATCTAATAGTTCTAGCTCTTGGAGGCGAGATACTCTATAGCCCTCATCACTTATCAATCCCTTGAGTGAGACCCTAAGCAAAGGTATTTCAACCTCTAGTGGTAAGATTGCTTCTGCTCCATAGACCAAGGCATATGGTGTAGCTCCTGTTGGTGTGTGAATGCTTGTTCTGTATGCCCACAAAGCTGGATTTAATTGGACATGCCAATCACGACCGACATCATTTACTGTCTTCTTTAAGATCTTCAAGATTGTTTTGTTGGAAGCTTCTACTTGACCATTACCTTGTGGATAATAAGGTGTAGAGAACCTGTGTTGGATGTGAAATATTTCACAAAGTTCATCCACATCCTAATTCTTGAAAGGCCTTCCATTATCAGTAATGATAGAACTAGGAATTCCGTATCAACAGATAATGTATTTCAGGATAAATAAAGATATTTGTTTACCAGTCACTATTGTCAAAGGAACAGCTTCAATCCATTTTGTAAAATACTCCATAGCTGTAATGATAAATTTATGCCCATTTGATGATGAAGGATGTATTTTACCAACAAGATCTAGTCCCCACTGAGAAAAAGGCCATGTCAGAGTGAAAGGTTACAGTTCCTGCGCAGGTGCATGAATAAGATTCCCATGAATCTAGCATTTAGAACACTTCTTGACAAAAGTAAAATAATCTTTCTCCATGGTAGGCCAATAGTATCCCATTCTGAGAAGTTTCTTGGCTAATGTCAAACCACTCGAACGAGTTCCACAAATACCACCATGAACCTCTTGTAAGTTTTTTTCAAATTCGTCACGTTTAAGACATCTAAGAAGTGTACCATCAAGACCTCGTCGATAAAGGATATCGGCAATTAAAGTATAACGAGATGATTGGCGTATGAAGTTCCTTTTTTGGTTTCGAGATAAATCTAGAGGTAAGATATTATCTTTCAGGTAGGTATAAGTCTTGCCATATAAAGGTGAATCAGATCCAATTAAATAATATATGACTTGGGTCTCAGGATTATTATAGGCGGGAGAAAACAATTGTTCCACCAAAAATTCATGCTTGATTTGATCCTCTGATAATTGTAATAAAGAAGCAATTGTAGCCATTGTGTCCGCAGCTTTATTATCAATCCTTGATATTTGTGAAAACTTGATTGACACAAAATACTTTTTATAATCATCCACCATATTCTTGTAAGGTAGCAACTTATCATCTTTAGTTTGATAATCATCATTAATTTGATTAATGACAAGTTGTGAATCACTGTAGACCTGGAGCTCTGTAATTCACCACTCTATTGCTATTTTCAATCCTATGAGCAATGCCTCATATTCAGCTATGCTATTTGTGCAAGGAAACATCAACCGATATGATTATGAAATGGTATGTCCTTCAGGTGTAACAAAGAGAATCCCTGCCCCCGAGCCATATTGTGTATAAGATCCATCAAAGTACAATGTCCATGGTTTCTGAATTGTTACTGTGAAGACATCTGCATCAGGAAACTCAATGTGCATTGGATTTTCTTCTTGTAAAGGTGCTTTGGCCAACTGATCTGCAATGACCTGTCCTTTAATAGCTTTTCGATCTACATAATGAATGCCAAACTCACTTAAAATCATTACCCATTTTGCAAGTCTTCCTGTTAAAGTAGCTCTGCTTAATAGGTATTTTAATGGATCAATCTTTGTTATCAGCTTAACTATATGAGCCAACATATAGTGTCACAACTTTTGAGAAGCAAACACCACTGCAAGGCAAGCTTTTTCAATGAAACTGTAGTTTAACTCATGCTTTGTTAGAGTTCTACCAATATAGTATATGGCCCTTTCTTTACTTGTAGAATCTTCTTGAGCTAGCAATGCTCCCAAGGATACTTCTATTGCTGAAATATAAAGTATGAGTGGCTCTCCTAGAATAGGTGGAATTAAAACTGGTGGGTGCATAAGATATTGCTTGATCTGATTGAATGTTGCTTCACATTTGTCATCCCATTTGAATGGGACATTCTTATGCAATAAATTTGTAAATGGAAAGCTTTTGTATGCTAGTTGAGCTATAAACCTTCTAATGGACTGTAGTCCTCCTTGCAATGATCGAAGCTGACTGATATTTCATGGCGGTGGCATATCCATTATAGCTTGTACTTTTTTTGGATCAACCTCTATACCCTTTTCTAAAACAATGTATCCTAGGAGTTTTCCAGATGTAACGCCAAAGACACATTTCTTTGGATTGAGTCAAACATTGACCTGCTCCATTCTGGTAAAGATTTTTGACAATATTTCTAGATGTTCTTCTCATGTGTGAGATTTGGCAAGTAAATCATCAACATAATCTTCCATGAATGTGTGCATCATGTCATTAAAAATGGTTGTCATTGCTCTTTGATAAGTGGCTCCAGCGTTCTTTAACCCAAATGGCATTACATTCTAGCAATAGGTACCCCAAGTGCATATGAATGCTATTTTATCTTGATCCTCTAGTGCAATTTTTATCTGGTTGTATCCCAAAAATCCATCCATTAATGAATACATTGCATGACCAGCAGTTAAATCAACAATCATATCTATGTTGGGCAAAGGGAAGTCATCTTTGGGACAAGCTTTATTCAAATCTCTAAAATCTGTACAAACTTTGATCCTTCCATCTAGCTTTGAAACAGGTACAATATTGGAAATCCATTTGGCATAATCAATAGCCCAAATGAATCCAACATCCAAAAGCTTCTTTAATTCTTCTTTGACCAATAATGCAACATGTGGATGCATTTTTCTGAGCTTTTGCTTCACAAGTTTTTCCCCTGCTTTGATAGATAAATGATGCATTATCAGATTTGGATCTAACCCTGGCATATCAGCATATTACCAAGCAAAGTTGATTTGATTCTCCTTCAAGAATTCCATGAATTTCAAGACTTCTTCAATTGTTAATGATGCTGCAAGTTGTAAGATTTTTGGCTGCTTTGTTATACTTATATTGATTGATTCTGTCGGTTCTATCAAAATAGAAGATCTTTCGTGATAATGTTTGGGAAGAGTGTCAAGTTTCTCATCCTTCAGTTCCTCAAAAAGGTTTTCACTGTTGGATTCGCTCTTTATTTTTCTCTTGTTTTGATCTATCACTACCATTTTTCGGTTTTCACCAATAGATCCATCTTTTATTTCATTTATTTTGCAGCTAAGAGACTTGACACCCTCCTTATCAAAACCATGAGTATGAAATTCTTGAATGAAACAATTGTTTTCTTCATTAGGGGAACAAAGGAAATTTATAATGTCCTCATCATCATGGAATGTAGGAATGTGGATAGGTGCATCATTGTCCCAATCAATAATTTCTGGATAAACTAAAGGCATGGGATTATTAGGTTGGGTAAGGTCTTGAATTGTCAAAGTCATGACACGACTATCATCTTCATGGTAGACAAGGTCTATGATGGTATTCTCCTATTGATTGTCAATCTCGTTAGAATCTGATTCGTCCTCACTTGAGTCATGATCGCTTTGTAAAACATAATCAAGTGGAGGCCTTGAGCCTTCTCCCTATATGAGAACAAGTGCATATTTATGTATAGTATCAACTTGTTTGTCTCTCCAAAATTCATTATTATAAATGTTGTCCCATTCATATTCATTAGAATCAGTATCTGAACTATTCTGCAATTGAAAAATTGATTCTCCTTCATGAGTTGATTGTGCTTGTTGTGAAGTAGATTCTTCTTTACCTTTACCATATACAAGTCCTGTTTTATCACTTGAATGTATTGAAATAGGTTGAATTGGTTCTATAATTCCTTCTCTTCTCTTTCCTATAGGACCATTTCCTTCATAACCCATCTTCTACATGATAGCGTACCCCTTACCATATTGTTCTATAGGTAACTTAATGTGTAAGAGAGATTCATCTTCATCTTTGTATAGCCAATTTAGGATGTCCCTATCTTCAGCTTCTTCTTCAGTTGTATTGGCTCTAATGAATTTTCCATCAAACTTTGTGACTGGCACAGAAGCTTGGGATGTAGAGGCTTTTGCAATCTTTTGATTTGATAAGGTTGGCTACCCATGTGACCTTGGAGAAGGAGGTAAGGTAGAAAGAGATAGTAAATATTCATCTACCCCTTTGTCTTTAAAATTTAGCCTAGTGTCAAGATTCTTTGTCAATTCTTGCAATTGGCCCTGTAGATTAAAAGAAGAAATAGCAAGAGCCTCCCTATTGTGTGGCACAAAGGCATCTTGAGTTGCTCGAAGATTTGAACAAGTTTGGGTACTATTGTAATTAGCTTGTATAGTTATTTCATGTCCATCATACCGAAACTTGATGCATTGATGATACGTTGATGGTACTACTTGCATATCATGAATCCATGGACGACCCAAAAGTATGTTATAAGAAAGATCCTGATCTAGAACCTAACAAAATGTGTTCTTCACAATAGGTCCCACTCTGATAGGTAACAATATTAATCCTTTAGAATCTCTTTCTTCATCATCATATGCCTTGATAGTTATTTTCCTTCGTGGATCAATTTCATTTTCTGATATTCCCAAGGAATTTATTAACTTTAAAGTACAAATGTTTAAACCAGCTCCTCCATCTATTAAGACACGTCTAATTTGATGTTTATGGATCATGACTTCAAAATAGAGCGATGAATTATGTGGATGTGTCATGGAAGCATCATCTTTATCAGAAAATGAAAGACAAGTGGGGGCAGACAAGTGTCCCACCATGGCTTGAAATTTGTTTACATCTAGATCAGCATCAACAGTTGTGTTTACGAGAGCTTCTTCTAAAATATTCTTGTGTATGGGGGATATTTTGAGAAGTTCAAGGATGGAGATTTGAGCTGATATTTTTCTCAATTGATCAACCAGATTATATTGACTTGGAGAAGAAATAGTTGCATTAGATGAACTTCCTTTTAGAACAACTTTTGCTTGTCCTCTCGTAGTCACATTAACCTGTTGATATTCTTGTTTTCCCTTGATTTTGATAACATTAACCTATTGATCATCAACATAGATGTGACAGATTATATTGTCTTCAACATTATGTATGCTTTTGCTTTTGCATATGATGTTTCCCCCTTTTGATAGTTTGATAAAGGATCTTTTAATGCTTGACGATCTTCATTAGTATGATGTCCTTCAATTGTAATGGTACCATTGTCAATTAAATCTTGTACTAGATTTTTCAAAGCTTGACAATTATTCATCCTATGACCTTTACATTGATGATAATTGCAATAATACGAGTCATTCCATGATGGTGGTTTGACTCATGGCTCATAATCTCTTTGTGGAGGTAAGGTGATAACCTTATTATCAAGAAGCTCCTTGAGAGCAGACTCAAGAGATTGACCCAAAGCAGTAAAATTCTGTCAGTTTGAAAATAATGAAGGTTCGGATGGATTTTATGTTTGGGTATTGCCAAAATTGTTATTGAAATTACCATGATTTTGATTGGTATTTTGATTGGTCATGCTTTCTTGCTTGGAGGTTTGTCCTTGTTGATTGTTGTTTCCTTATTGATTGTTTCATGGAGCACTTGATAGATTGAAGACAGATGGTCTTGTTCATAGATTATTTGCATCCACTATACCATCATTGACAACATTTTTGTTCCTATTCCAAAACCATGTTTTATAGTTGTTGTTTTGGTTTGATGAACTTGGATTATCAAGTTTTATCACTCCTCATTTAACCAAGCCCCCTTCAATTGTAATTGCATTTTCAATCAATTTTTCAAAGTTATGAGGACAATGAAGATTAAGCCTATAGCTTAATTCTGGATGTAGGCTATTGATGAATATATCCATCTTTTCCTTTTCAGGAATAGGATGGGAATATCGTGCGAATAACCTTCTCCACCTTTGCAAGAATGTAGTGAAGGGTTCTCCTACTTTTTGTTTCACTTTACAAAGGTCAAGCATTGTTATATGATGTTGAATGTTGTAGGAGTATTATGATATAAATTGATTTATTAACTCCTCAAAGGTTTTGATGGGTGGAGTGATCTTTGAAAGCCACTCCATGGATTGTACACCTAGACTTCGTGGAAATAATTGCATTAAGTATGTATCATCATAGGCGAATTCTAGACTCATATTTCAGAAATCCCTCACATGATCAATGGGATCAGTTTTTCCATTATACCTATCATACTTAGGGATTTCGCAATGTTTTGGAAATGGGATCATTTGAAGACTCCTATCGAATGGATAAGGAGATATGTCTTCCAAAACATACTTCTTTGTTGTACCCCCTTGCATCTCTTTTATTTTCCCTTTTAATTCTTTTATCTGTTGAGTAAGGGCACTAAAGTCATTAGGAGGAGTTTCAGGATTCTGTTTAATCCCTTCTATATAGAAATTGTGAGGTAACTTAGCTCCTTGATTAGCTAATGAAAGAAAGTATCTTTCTTTGTTTCGTTCCAAAATCCTTTCCATAAGAGTATGGAATTGAGGATCTTGTTCTGCTTCTTGAAGCTTTTCTTCGATTAATTCGTCAACATTAAATGTTTCCTCTTCTTTTTCATTATGGTCACCCATTTTACTTGTAGTGGTTTCTCCCTCGTCTTTTTCCATGTTTTTTTGAGATCTCATGAAGACAGCCATAGGTTTTGTTCCAAATTCTACTAACTTTTGATCAAAATAGTGAAATAGTGCAATTATGTGATAGATATGAAAGTCAAGATAGAATGAAAATTCTATGACTTGAAAATTTTCTAACCTTTAGCTTGTGTTGTTCCCTAAGTGAAAGGATGAAAATCCTGTTGGTGGGAATTTAAGCAAAAGATCGAGAAAAGAATGATTTTGCACTTTAGAAAGTTTTGATCATAGCTTTGTAAAACGATGGATTTAGTGATGAATTCCTAATGTAATCTAAGTTCTCTATTGAAAAATTTGATTTGGATGAGTTGAATATTCAATTGCAGGTTGGGGAATATAACTGAAACGAATGCGTTGACTATGGTTATGCCTTTGAGAAAGGGCTCTTCTTTGAAATTAATCTTGTGAGTACAAAGGTTCTATAGCATAATCATCATAAAGACCTCTAACACAATCATGATACCTATGAAGAAAGGTTCTATATTTGAGTAAAACTTTTCGGCTTTGATACAAGAATCATCTCTTCTTCAATAGTTTCTTGTGGTTAAGGGGTTTCTTTGGCTTTTTAATCCTTTTGAAAATGGATTTCTTTACAAAAGTTGTGGATTTCCAATCTCATAACATGAGATTAATCAATGTGATAGTGAGTGTTGGATGATCTTATCTGAATTAGTGTACTGAAAACACATCAAACAAGTTGTAGAATAGTTGTCTTAAGTTCTATGCTAAACATCAAGTGTATAATCAAAATGTTTTTCAAAAATTGTTTTAACGGGTTTTACGCATGATAAACACTTCAAACAGACTCACTCTTAGTTCTCAAGTAGGTCATCATAGTAATCAACAGCCCACATCTTAAAACTGCGTTGACTCACACAGCTGTGTCACCCCCGAAAGGGCGCCTGTGTTTTTGTCTTTTCCAGGTGCGTACTCAGAGTGACAGAAGTGGATACCGGATCCCCTAAGCAAACAATCCTTGGAAATTATATGGTGAGTATCTTGGGGGTAGATTCTTCCCTCCCCTGCACTGTGATTATTATGATGTTTGAAAACTAACAAGTTAGATACTACACTAAGTTCTTAGTAAGGGTTTTCGTTCGGTGCGGCAAATGATAGACTCCCCGAGAGACCTCCCTACCTTTAGAACAAAGGCTTTGGGGATGGTTATCAATGCACACTACGATCGAATGGGATTTTCATCAACCATCCGCATTTGATTAGAGTGGGTTGGAAAACTTGGCATTAGTTGTTCCCACTTAGGTCGTTCCCGTAGGGTGAGTACTTTTTCCCACTACGGCAGGCCTTCTACAAGGTTTTAATAAAGCAGTAAAATGCATAAAGGGAAATAGGTGAGTTTGGCATTTTGATCACCTATTTAAGGGGAGAGCATAGGCCTATCACCAAAAAAAAAGCAAACAAATATTTATTTTAAGCCCAAAATAAAAAATTTCTATGCTAAGTGAAGATGTTGCTTCACACAAACACGAAATTTCTTTTTAGCCCAAAATGAAATGTGAAATGTCTACCCTAGGATTGCTTCATTTTACTTTACGTGTCTACCCTAGGATTGGTTCATTCCATTTATATATCTACCCTAGGATTGGTTCCTTTTAATTTAAAGCTATTAACTGTCTGCGGTTGTGTCAGATTCGGTTAAACTATTTTCAAAGTACAAATTAAGTTTGTAGGTCTATGAAAGATGCGCTATAATAGACCTTACGAGTGCTGCAGGATTCTTTATAGGCACTACAAAAATCCTTTAGAGTGCTACAAAAATCTTTATAGGCCCTGCAGGATGGTTCAGGAGCGCTGCAGGATGGATCAGTAGCGCTGTAGGATGTCTCAAATGCGCTGCAAGATGTCTTAAAAGCACTGCAATATACCTTAAGAGCACTGCAAGATGGATCAAATGTGCTGCAAGATGTCTCAAACACGCTGAACTAGGTATGATCTTTCTGAAACATGTTTCTTACGCTAATCCGCTATTTTTTTGTCGTAACCTATCAAATAAATCTACAAAAAGATATTAAAAATGGGGGCAAGAGCCCCATGGTGGGTGCCAAAAATTTGTATATGTTAATATGTAATATAAATGAAAACAATAAACACAAGTGATGGAACTTTAAACTAAAGAAATTTGAAATACAATTAAAATATAAATAGAAATTCTTCATAAGTATTCTATCTTTCTCTATCTCCAAAGATTTGTTCAAAGCTGTTGCTCTCAAATTGTGTAAGCTCAAATTCTCCAAATGGAAATCTGTAGAATGAGTCTGCAAAGGAAGTTTTATCCTATATTCTAGTGAAGGTGAAAATGCTGACGGATATGCACAGGGGTTGTAAATGGACAATGCTATGGATATGCTATGATATGCCATGATTCTATTGCGATGAAATGAAAATACTATGAATGCTAAAAAGGCTTATGCTATTGTAAATTGACTATAATTTTCCTGCTGAAAGCTTCTATATGATTTGAAGGACTCGGCAGTCCTATTTATAGTTTTTCTCAGGAAAAATCCTGGTTGGCAAAGATCAACGGCTGTGAGATTGTCTAGTAGAATTAAAAGGTGAGAGATGGAGAGGTTGAGAGGAAGATTGAGAATGTTGGGAAGTTGGAGAGAAGAATGGATCCTTGTCTTCAACCCATGGGAACAAGCCTGCACGAGAACAGAAGAATTTAATTTTTCTGTTTCGGTAGTTTGCTTCACGGCTGTTGAAGATAATCCCCAAATTAATTAAATAAATAAATTTATTTAATTTCATTTATTGAGTTTTATTTTTTATTTTTAGAACTATGGAAGATTTAATTAAATATTTTGAAATATTTAATTATGATGTGACTTTAGAAGAATTAATTAAATATGGAACTCGAAGATTTTAATTAAATACTAAATATATTTAATTAATTAATAGACAATGTGATGTGACCATTTTTAGGTGTATACAGTGCCATGTGCCTTTTCTTTCACAACTATTACCTTGTGTTTCGCAGGCTTTTGAAGAAAGTATGATAGAGTCAAGCACAGTTGATCTCAGCCTTGTAGTAAAGTCTATTTCCTACATGACTTCGAGGAAGCTCTAGCAAAGACTCTTTGACCGAAACCATTGGGAAGGATTTTTAATGATAGTCAATCTGGAAAGAGTGGGGCGCTAGATTCTCTCTGGATCGGGTTGAACAGATAAATTCATTTATGAAGTCTATTCCTCAATTTTGGGATACATTTTAGTTCCACGTCTTTCTTTGTTAGGGTTAGTTAGTTAGTTGTTCTCCTAACTTTAAATAAGTACTCCTCCTGTGCGAGTGAGCAGAGGATGGTTAGAAGTAAGATAGAAGCATAGTGATAGGGAGATAGAAGATATCATGTAAGAGTCAATATGATAATAATAAAAAGAAGAATCTGTATGACAAGAGACAGAGTTTGTTGTTAGCTTTCATATCAACAAAGCAATGTATACCATTTTCAGTTTATGAATAAAGTTTGATGAAGTTCTGAGTTCAACACTTGTGTAATTAGTAGATGCTTGCTAAGGGGGCCCACTTAGTAAGTATCTGTAGCTAGTTAGTTAGCTGTTCTTTTTCTATTGATCATTAGTTAGATTTCATCTTTGAAGTTTTCATACAAACTTAGTCTTATATTGTTCTTGTAGCATTGGGAATCCATCCATGTGCCTGTTCCTACAGCATAAGGCCAGTTCATAGTTTGTGTCTAAGTCGTAGCTATTATGATTTCTACTTTGGTTAAATCATGGTTGAGTTAAGAAAACTTTGCATTACCTTCTTGTAGCATAGATAGAATTCTTTCCAAGTATTTATTTTTGTTAAGTTGTAACTGAAACTAGTTCTTAGTGCATATATTATGCTACTCCATTTAAAGTATATGTTCCCTGGTTTGACAAGTAAATGAACGTCCATAAAGAGATATCAGTCACCTGCTGGAATGTCCAATTCCCAGGATAGGTTTTACTGTGATTTTCATATCCTTTTTGTGGGCGCAACCAAGGAATATTCCCTCAAGTTTGAAAAATATCCTCCTTTGTTTCCCTTTTTCGCTTTCCTATCATTAGCCTTTGTTTTCTTTTGTACCTATTTCAAGTAGAAGCAATTAATGTTTAGAATACTTTAAAAAGCATCAAATTTGTAGAAACATGATAACACTAATTACTAGTAGCTTATTTAATCAAGCATGTCATCCTAATTAAGTAGCTACTCATAAGAAATAAACAATTAGTGTATCCAAATAAGAAATAAGAAACTATCCCTTCAAATAAGCCATAAAAGAATGGAATTCTTCTAAATATGCATATGAGAAGGAAAGAATTATCCCTCCAAATAAGAAATAAGCACCAAAGGGAAAGATACGCATTGATTAATATACAACATTGATGGCTTAGTTTGGTCTCATCAAGATCAGCATAAAAGTCATATCTACTCTATCTCTAATTGATTTACCAAGTTGCGCGCATGAGAAGGAATATTAAGAGGTCTTTTAAATAAATACTATTGGCAGATGTAAGACTAGATTCTATTTTAAATGTTTCTAACAGATGTAGACAGATTGAAACTTTAAATGCAACCCTATCTCAAATTGATCTATATAAAAAAAATGCAACTTTTCACCCATGATCAAGCACCTTTGAAAGGATGGCGTCAAATCAGATATTATATTTTTGGAATGCATTGATTGCAAATATACATGATGTTTCAAATTAGATGTTGCATTGATTTCAAATTTAACTTTATTGGAAGGTGTATTCAAATCTTCATTCAAATGCTTATCAACTGGTGCAGAACCGCGCCCAAATTATTTTGAAAAAAAACTTCAAGCTATTGCATTTTATTGTGACTACCCACTAATACCAATGATTGGATTGTTCGCCATGTTTTATTCACCACTGATTACAATTAAGCAACTAACTTTAATGCATAAACAGTCAAGGGAGGAGATGATGTAAAAAATAATATAATAGTGTTTGATATTAACTTATTGGCCCAATACTACAAATAAATTGCAGACATCAATCATATAACCAGCAAGTGAGCACACTTATCCATCCTATTTAATACACCATTGAAATTTTCCTTACATCCTTAATCGTATTGCTTGTATCTCATAACTAGACTGTATCTTAAGTAGGCCGATGCTCTTCGCTTTATTCCCACTCAATATTTTAAATGCTTCTCTTCAGTATGTTCACACATGGGTTATTTGGCTATTGATTTGATTTAGATTTATCTAAAAAGAAGGCACGCAGATCTGAGAGAAGGCTATGCTTAAATTTTTGTCTCTATACTCAGTAAGCTAAGGGTTGATGCAAGGGAAATGTCTAGGGGAAAGTGAACAGATCTGAGGCTGGTGAAATATTGAAGCATCAAGCGTATGTCCATATCTAATGCCTAAATGGAGCAATAAATGAAATTATGCATTATATAGTTCAAATCCAAGCAATGAAAAATTGGAAGGATGTAAAAGAACAACAATAGTTGTAAAGAAGACTTTTCATGCGCCCCAAATTTTGGTCAAGCTATGTGAGATAGGGTTATGGATGTCAACCCACTAGACAAAAGAACTTGTTTGTCAGATGCTACCAATGCAGCCACACTGGTAAACACGTAGAGAGAAAGAAGAAAAGGAATGTGGATGCCTAGATGTTGCTCATTTACTATGATTAAAAAAATGTTAGCTGCAACATAAACGACTCCAGGACATGAATAGAATAACTCTGTTGAAGAGATAGAGATTCCGAATTAAATGTGTTAATCTAAAAAATTTAGGAGAATCAGAGTAAGAAAAAAGAAAATAGAACATAAATATGGGGCATCCCTTGGATCTTCAAAACCAACACCAAGAATGCAAATTTCTATTTTTTCTACAACACATTCCTATGCATGATTATGGTATCCCAAATGGTAGAAGCTCGCAACACTTAGTTAGTTGTTTCTCCATACGAAATTATGATACTCAAAATAAAAGCAGGAGTGAAAGTGAACTCATATAAGATAAGGAAAAAAAAAGTGTTCATAAGAAAATTTTACATTACTTAGCATTTCAACAACACAGTGATTCAAATGAAATGGACATTCAAAACACAAATCATTTTTAGCTGTCAATATGGTGATTCTGTCAATAATCAAAGGTTCAACCCTCCTTCTAGCACCAAATGTAGATGGTGAAATCTGCATTTTTCTCAAAACAAATAGCACAGATTAACATGTTAGTTTAAAACAAAGTAAATAACAACATCCATATGAAATGATACAACAATGCTTTCAAATGCAAACAAAATGACAAAAACAAGCTAAATAAGCACATGAAAAACATGAAGTAAATTATCTCATATTGGATTGGTGCTTCTATGGAAAGAAGCCCTTTCCCAATCCTTGCTCAAGATAAGCTAGTGATGAAATTGCTATGAAGAATGATATGGATGAGCAAAATCAGTTCTCAAGGAGAGTGACTTTGCATATGATTTGAGGATCAAATTGTGGAGGATTTGCTTGAGGATGAAGCCTCTATTTAAAGATTTTCAAATGCTAAGAGTGCTAAACATGGAGGATGTGGGACTAAGATTGGACAAATGAGAGGAAGACACTTTTCAAGTGGTGAGTGGTTGATACATGTGCAAGATTTGGGAAGTGTGCCCATGAGAGGGAACTTCAAATTCAAATTTTGCAATAAATTTTGAGAGCGGGAAAAGAAAATGAGAAATAAATGCAATGTTGGAGGGTCAAATCAACTTGTCATATTTTTCAAACTTGAGGGAATATTCCCCATAAATGCCATGTTGAGTGAAAATGAGGGTTTAAATAAATCAATAAATTGATTTATTTTTACAAGTGGCAATATCTAGAGAATGCAAGTGGTTAGGATTAGCATTTAATCATGGTTAGATTAGTTTAATGATGATTAGGATATTTGAACTCTTTGACTCAAATATTTGATTTATTTAAATCAAAAAAGGATGGAAATGACTTTTGAGATTTTAATTAAATAAAGCATGATTTATTTAATTAAAGGATGATGTGAGCCTCTGATTTATTTAAATGAATAATCTTGGGACTAAAGACCTGATTTGCCTAGTGAATGGATTTGTTATGTTTGATTTATTCAATGAGCAGATGACTGTGCATAATGCTAATTTTGTGTGTCTACATTTTTCCCCTCTTTGAAGCAATGTACTTGTTTCATTGGTTCAAACAATAACTTGCCACGATCAAAATTAAAAAATTCTTGATTTTTCGTATGCCCCATATTTATGTTCTATTGTCTTTTTTCTTACTCTGATTCTCCTAAAATTTTCATATTAACACATTTAATTCAGAATCTCTATCTCTTCAATGGAGTTATTCTATTCATGTCCTGGAGTTGTTTATGTTGCAGCTAACATTTTTTTTAATCAAAGTAAATGAGCAACATCTAGGCATCCACAATCCTTTTCTTTTTTCTCTCTGTGTGTTTACCAGTGTGGCTACATTGGTAGCGTCTAACAAACAAGTTCTTTCTAACAAACAAGTTATTGTCCAGTGGGTCGACGTCCATAACCCTATCTCATGCAACCTAACCAAAATTTGGGGTGCAAGCAAAGTCTTCTTTACAACTGTTGTTGTTCTTTTACATCCTTCTAATTTGTCATTGCTTGGATTTGAACTATATAATGTACAATTTCATTTATTGCTCCATTTAGGCATTATATATGGAGATATGCTTGATGCTTCAATATTTCACCAGCCTCAGATCTATTCACTTTCCCCTAGACATCGCCCATGTATCAACTCTTAGCTTACTAAGTATAGAGACAAAAATTTAAGCGTAGCCTTCTCTTAGATCTGTGTTCCTTCTTTTTAGACAAATCTAAAGCAAATCAATAGCCAAATAACCCACGTGTGAACATACTAAAGAGAAGCATTTAAAATCTTGAGTGGGAATAAGGCGATGATCATCGGCCTACTTAAGATATAGTCTAGCTATGAGATACAAGCAATAGGATTAAGGATGTAAGGAAAATTTCAATGGTGTATTAAATAGGATGGATATGTGTGCTCACCTCCTAGTTATATGATTGATGTCTACAATTTATTTGTAGTATGGGGCCAGGAAGTTAATATCAAACACTATTATATTCTTTTTTACATCATTTCCTCCCTTGACTGTTTATGCATTAAAGTTAGTTGCTTAAGGTAATCAGTGGCAAATAAAACATAGCGAACAATTCAATCGTTGGTATTAGTGGGTAGTCACAATAAAATGCAGTAGCTTGAAGTTTTTTTTCAAAAGAATTTGGACGCGGTTCTGCACCAGCTGATAAGCATTTGAGTGAAGATTCAAATACACCTTCCAATAAAGTCAAATTTGAAATCAATGCAACATCTAATTTGAAACATCCTATATATTTGCAATCAATGCATTCCAAAAACATAATATTTGATTTGATGCTGGATCCTTTCAAAGGTGCTTGATCATGGGTAAAAAGCTGCCTTTTTCTTTTATATAGATCGATTTGAGATAGGGTTCAATTTAAAGTTTCAATCTATCTACATCTGTCAGAAACATTTAAAATAGAATCTAGTCTTACATCTGCCAATAGTATTTATTTAAAAGACCTCTTAATATTCCTTCTCATGTGCTCAACTTGGTAAATCAATTAGAGACAAAGTAGATATGACTTTTATGCTAATCTTGATGAGACCAAACTAAGCCATCAATGTTGTATATTAATCAATGTGTATATTTCCCTTTGGTGCTTATTGCTTATTTGGACGGATAATTCTTTCCTTCTCATATGCATATTTAGAAGAATTCCATTCTTTTATGGCTTATTTGAAGGGATAATTGCTTATTTCTTATTTGGATACACTAATTGTTTATTTCTTGTGAGAAGCTACTTAATTAGGATGATATGCTTGATTAAATAAGCTACTAGTAATTAGTGTTATCATGTTTCTACAAATTTGATGCTTTTTAAAGTATTCTATACATTAATTGTTTCTACTTGAAATAGGTACAAAAGAAAACAAAGGATAATGATAGGAAAGTGAAAAAGGGAAACAAAGGAGGACAAACAAGGTAAAGGTGAAAATTGACTTCGAGACCAAACATTGGAGAAGGTATAAAGGTACAAAGGAAAACAATGAAAGCAAAAAAGGTACAAACGAAGGGAAGTGAGGAAGACAAGGCTAACAAAGGAAAATGAAAGAAGGAGGATATTTTGAAAAATCAATGTGTTTTTAAATGCTTTAAGTGTTTGTTTTAAACACTTTTCATGAAATTTTTTATCTTTTTGTTCTAGGACATTAATTTTCATTTGGGTTTAAAAAGAACACTTTGGTTTTTTGCAAAGGCTAAAGCAAAATTTAGGATCACAACTTACTAGATTTTGTTTGGGATTAACAAATTGAACAAGGCAATTTCTCACACTTCATTTGGTGCTCTAAAAAATGAATCAAATCATTGCTTTGAAGGATAAAATGAAAGTGTGTCTTTATTGTTTTGTAATTATTTACACAAATTAATATCATCAAAAGACGTATGCGCTTCTCTCGCGCCTCACGGCGATCTTGAGAATCAAAAGGATTTTGGTGACATTAAGTTGCATAAATAATTTCCCATACACACTTCGATTTGGGTTTAAAATTGAACATCTTGTGTGAGTGTGAGTAGAGAATCATCGCGTACTTTTGTTTATCCTAGAGGGTCTGCCTTGGGGAAAAAGTACTCACCCAAGGGAATGAATCAACTAGTAACACTATAAAGCCAAGAGTATTTCCATCCAGGATATAAATGTGGATATTGGAAGAAATGCCAATATCACGTAGTTGACTCTGACAAGATGGATCTAAAAGGGGACTCTTTCCATGTTAGGTCAACTCCTACGAACAGAAAGTCCTTACTAAAACCCATGTGCTAGAATTTTCCAAAATACTTAATCTATTTGTTGGTGCAAGAACAGTCATTTTGAAGACGCCCCACACTTTTATGGTTTTTAGTAGAAATGGAAAACATGCCATGGGAGTTTCATGGGTGTTGATGCTTGGCTGCCCCGATTGATGTTAATGAGCTATGGAGGGGAGCCAGTGGGGTCAAGCATCTAACCATTTGCTAAAGATAAGAGTAGTTGGACTTGTCCAAGTGGGGATTCAACAAATATTGTCTTACACATCCATAGGGTTTGTACTTGTTCTTGGTTTGAAAACACAGTGCTTTATTCGAAAACATTTGCAAACAAACATTCAACATGATTCTCAAGATTTTAAACCCTTTAGGATGCAAATACAATTGACCAAATTCTAGTGTTATTGCTTGCCCTTCGGATTACATCCTTAGAGGTTTCTAAGCACTTGAATTTACATCTCAATTTTCCCCCTAAAGTTAAACAATAGGTAATCTTTGCCTTAAATTTATCAAAGTTTCACATGATATACCTTGTGAAATAAGATGAAGTTGAGACATTGAACATTCAGTTTGAAAACTAATCAAGAGTGTGTTTGTGGTAAAAAGAATACATTAAGCAAAGATTAAATCAATTGGACCCCACACATGTGCTTGTCATCTTTTGGTCATATGGTTTTCATACAAACATTTGTCTTTTGATTTTGAGTTACTCTTAGAGAAAGGCATGTTCTTCACTATCTTGGCCTATTAAACAAGTCCTTCCTAGAATCAGTTAGGATCAAAATCAAACACTTCATCCATCTCAAACATTTATCAAAATTCATTCATCCAAACAACTTTAGAGATTTGAAAACATCATTCTAGACTTGGGTAAATCATCATCATCAAAATCACCTTGTTTAGTTAGGTGTATGGGAATGCATCCTTTCTAATACATTTAGTTGAATTAGTAATCCTTTTGAACAAGTTCATCCTAAGATCACATCTAACATCTTCGGGTTTACAAGTTCATTATCCAAATCAAACCAATCAAAATCAAACCCTAAGTCTAGCATTGATACAAAGTCCCTAAATGTTAAACACTCATATCATTTCCCCTTTTCATCCTTTATCTCGTCATTGATCCTAGGAACCTTAGAGGTCATTTTTTGCAACAAGGTCAAAACACAAGGAGAACATTGAATATAAACTTGATCCATACATCATGAGTAATCCAAATCAATTGAACTTTCAAAGCCTTACAATGCCGATTGATTATCAAAACTCGCACTCATACAATCCATACATGGGATCATTACTTTCTACAAATTTCAATGGTACAACAATTGTGAGTATGCCCAAATCAAAGATTGGAACACATTTCTTGATGGTAAATCTAAATCCAAACCAACAAATCTGTCAACCGAACAATCAATGCATGAGCCTTGAAACGAACAACGTCGTCCCACCAAATCCCTACAAACCAAATGAGAAGGTACCACGTACAAGTTTTTGAAACATGAATCCAAAAAACTTTGGGATGGATACATTTTCAAATCATACAAATATTCCAAACATGAACAATGGTCAATTCCAACCTATCATGTCAAATCTGAGTGTCATCCCAAATCAAACATTTTCCAAAAGCAACACAAGTACACACTCCAAATCTGCTTAAACAAGAGCCAAATCAACTATATCAAGGGAGTCAAGATCAAAATCAAGAACAAATTTGGAAAGATCAAATTGCAGCACTTTCCAAAATAGTTGAGGCATTGCGCCAAGGGAAATCTCCACCACCATTACCAACATCATTCCTTGGTTTAGGGCTTCCCCATTTACCTAGCACCAATCACTCCATCCAAATCAATCCACCTAAAACCATCATGACAAATCCTTTGAATATACCATCAACCTCACACCAATGGTTGGTATCTAATCAAACAACAATGATGATCCCAAATCAAAACATGGTCTCCCAAAAACCTATCACCTTGATGATTCCAACCATCCCTATCACTTTGATCATTCCAACAACCACTATCACACCTATCACATCTCAACCCCTCACTACCATGATCGCTCCAAGTGTATCTCAACCACTCATTACTACACCCAACGTGATTCCAAATCCACCACCACCAACTTCCACCACATCAATCCAATACAACATAGAATTACAAGTTGCTTTTCAAAGGGGATTCCAACAATATCTAGCCACGCAACAAGCAACACAAGCTCAACAAGTGCAACAAGCCTCTCAAGTTTCCCAAGCCTCTCAAGCTACCCAACAAACACAAGCACAAACACGAAAAATGATAACCATTGGTGACAATGATCAAAACCTATCAATTAATGAGCACCTTGAAGCTATGTCTACTTCATCTAATGATCAAATCAACATAGGTCAAGATTCAATTTTAATCATGATGAAAATCCACCAACCAACAATGATCCAATTCAAGAAATATCAACATCATTTGACCCTATGGTTGAAGGCATTGGAAATCCCCCCATCACAATTGTTGAAAACAATGATCAAGATCTCTCCATCAATGAGCACCTTGAAGATGTTTCCACCCCATCCAATGATCAACTCACCATACATCAAGAACCACTTTTTAGTGATCTCTTTCAAGGAGTGTTAGGATTATTTGATCCTATTGACCTAATGCATGATCCATTGACCTATGACCATGTTGAAAATGTCTCTACATCACCTTATGAGTTAGAGGACATATCTCAAGAATTTCTTCCAAAGCATGATCAAAATCTTTCACTAAGGTCTAGTAATGGTCCTTTCCAAGATATATTGACACCCTTTGACCTCATGGTTACAGATACTGAAGGAACCCTGAACTCAACATTTGAGGATATTGAACCACTTACCATGTCTAATGAAAACATCCAAGAACCCTTTCTAAGCAATCCATCCTTTGAAACTGACCCATGTCAGGAACTTGGTCCAAAGCATGTCGAGAGCAACCCCAAAATCTTTCAAGATCGAGAATTTGTATCTTCAGGATACTACAATAATCTAATGGACACTCTCCTATCTATGCAAGATGATCATATCCATGTAGCACATACTCTCCATCCACCCATGAGATGCTTTTTGTGGATGGACATGTAGATGATCTTCATTCAGAATAGGATTCCTTTACTCCTGATAGTATTACACAAAAAGAGCAAAGTATTAATTCCTACATTTAAACTGAGTTATCAACATCAGGACCAAATATATCCCAAATTTAGACTGGGACATCATGTATGCAAATATCCAACATTATACACTCAAGGAAACAAGTCAGATAGAACAGTATAATCTAGAGTTAGCAGAGCAGAAAATTGAAACAACGTCACCTACGGTGGTTATTTATCAAAGAATTCATTCTAAAAAAAAGCTCTCAGAACAAGTAGAATCAAAGTATGAAGGTACTACTACCACCATACTGGGGGTAGCTTCATCTCAAGTAAACATCAACATAGGGAGCATGAAGAGTCCTTATGATGAAACTAGTGCCAATACTACAACCATCCACGTCATGAATCTTCATCCACCCATCATCCCATCCATGAATTGGGACCAACATCAAAAGAAACAATCAAATCAAAGTACGAAGAACGTTATCAAAGCAAGAGAAGCTAAGAAGCATGAAGGACAAATCAAATACAAATGGATACCAAAGAATACAAAGAAAGATCATCCCTATCAAACTCCATCAGTCAAAGAAGCTATGGGGAAAAATAAAAGAGGGAAAATTATCCATCAAGGATGTCCATAAAAGCAAAAGCAGGATTTTCAAGGACGTACAAAGTTTATCAAGCGGTTGGTCCTAATTCCATGCACACTTTTGTATCCACCCATCATTGCTCATCTTCCCAAGTTTGGAGAGTCAAAGGTTCCAAACTATCAACTAATCCATCTCTTATCCCTAAACAAACTCCATCCATGCCTCCACGTATGATATCCAATTCTCATATTGACCATGTATTGGAAACAACCCTTCATCATAAGGATTCAGAAGGCACTCTATTGTGATGTACGCATAGAGACAGAGTTAACCTCATATCAATGAAGCAAATCAAGAATCCCAAAAGTTGCATTCAAGTGCACATATCTTAGCAAAACAACTTCTTCAAGTAGGATATCGATGGCACATTATGACAGGGGCATCTACATCAATAACACCTTGTGATTCAGCATGAGCTTAAAATCTTCCAAAAAAATCAAAAAAATCAAAAAAGCAAAATATCCAAAAAAATTAGAAAAAGGATTGAAAACAGTAAAGAGAAAAAAATCGTCCTCTAGTGAAAACCACTATGGTGGCACTTTGGGAAATACCATGATGAAAACCTGGAAAATAGGCATCATGTGTGGAATTGAGCATCTACATGCGCCAATTCACGTGAAAGCATCCCATCCCATCCATAATAAATCCAGCATTCCACCCATAATATCCATAATAAATCCAGCATTCCATTCATCTTATCCATAATAAATCCATTCATCCATTTATCCAATCCATTTTCATCCATTTGCATCCATCATCCAAGTTATCTTGATCTTGATAAAAGTTTGGGGCACACTTTACACTTGCTTATGGTAAACATCTTGACAAGGTCTGTTTTCATGGATCCTATCCTATGTAGAATTATTTGAGCCATGAAGCATTATCCAAATGAGCATTATTTATCTGAACACCTTATCCTATCAAAAGATAATCCTTTGCATCCTTTGCATACTTTCCATATCCATCTATTCATACACCTATCCAAGAATCCACCCATCACATTCCGTACATTGCTAGACACTAGGGGCAAATATATACATATTGCTTTGGGAATAAATCTTGATCTATATCTGAACATTGGAAAACACAAAATCAAATTGGTCAATAATTTGTGATCCAAAATCCAAATCACTAGCCCATGGCACATTTTGATGAGAAGACATTCCTTATCATTCTTCATCTTTCATCCAACATCGATCCAAACAATCAATATCAGTCACATCTAAGTTGCATGTCAAACATCACATCAAATCATTTAAACAACTGTTATTTCAAACCAAGCTTCATCAATCCTGATCAATTGAATCCAATACAAAAATCATCATCTTGGGATATCCTTGTGTTGATTAACACTATCCTTGCATTGTCGTGTATCCTCGACAATGTTATCATCATCAATCTTGATCAATCGAATCTTTGCATTGTTGTGTATCCTCAACAATGTTATCATCATCAATCCACCGATCTAATCAATCAACCTTAGCTTGGTTTTTAGAAAAATCCCCAAATAGAGCACTGATGTCATCACACACATCCATATCCAAATCATCAAAATCATGCGAAAATCCAAAAAAAATCAAATCTTAGAAAACCCCAAAACATTGCAAAATTCAAAAATCAAAACATTTGTAAAAATCTCAAAAACACCAAAAACAGCCTCAAAACATTTCAAAATGTCAAAAACATCCAAATATTTAAAAAAATCCATCCATTGCATCTCGCTTGCACCTGCAATAATCAATCATCCATAATAAACTGATCATCACCTTCATCCTTTGGCAACACAAATAGAAACAATAACAACAATCAGCAAAAGAAAACTTCAATCGTAAAATCTAAATCAAAGCAACAAAACTTTAAAACAAAATCAAATTCTTGATCACTTTCAAACATGTCAATCAAACTTATACCAATAGCCTATCAATCAACTTATCAAACCATCATCATCTTATACAATGCATGTCCTAGGATATATCATTCTGACAATGGGCATCATTTTTGATATCACCTTGGATTCTTATCCTATCAAAACACATCCCTTTGGCTGAAGGTATGAAAAACATTGGCTTATTTGCATACTTGATCTTTTCTTTTAATTTATCTTATTGTGCTCATTCCAAGGACCTCTCAATGATATCCAAGCAAAGGATTTAGAGAGATAGGAATGGGGCAACAATCATTATCTTTTGTTTTTTGTGCCTATTAGACATTCTTGTAAAATAACTTGGCAAATACTTGCTTTGTTAGGTATGTCCTAGCAATATTTTCATATGTCAAGTGTGAACAAGAATACTCCTATCTATTTGTCGAGTCAAAGTCCATCACACTAGGTACAACGCCATCCTAGTTCTTTATACCTTGATGCATCATATCTACGTGTGTAATCAAACATAAGGTAAGTAGCCCTTTTAAAATCCCAATCCTTGATAAGCAAATCATCATTTATCATCACCATCATTTAACATCATCATCATCATTTATCATCATCATCATTTATCATCATCATCATCATCATTTATCATAATTATCATCTATAATAAAGTCTCGTCAGATCATGGACTTGTTGGATCCTCTTGTCATCATCTCATTTCCATGCTAACACCATCATCACCAATTCATCCATCATGCATCCATCATGCATCTATTCTACATCCAGAAAACTATCAGCATACCATATATCATTCATATCATACATAGTAGGAAACATCGATCATTTCACATGCATTGCATTTGCATCATCATCATAATATAGATCTGTTAGTCTAAGCATATAATAAATCATCCATTGCATAATCACAGCATATAACATCATCAATCTCATCCAGCTTACATCATATCATCATTTAAGTTGTTTAGGATAATATAGATTTGTTATTCTAAGCATCTTAAAATCATATCATTTACATCATCGTCCATAACCATTCATTTTGAACCTCTTTATCATGAGATCAACCCCCAAATTAAATATTTTCGCTCGATCTCTCGAGGGGGCAATGTACCAGTGTACTTTATGTTGGGGCATCCAAAAAAAAAATGAATTTTGATCGTGGTAAGATTATTCTTTGAACCAACGCAACAAGTACATTGCTTCAAAGAGGGGAAAAATGTAGACATGCAAAATTAACATTATGCATCCGCTCATTAAATTAAATGCAACAAATCCATTCGCTAGGCAAATTAGGTCTTTAGTCCCAAGATTATTCATTTAAATAAATCAAAGGCTCACATCATCATTTAATTAAATAAATCATGCTTTATTTAATTAAAATCTCAAAAGTCATTTCCATCCTTTTTTTATTTAAATAAATCAAATATTTGAGTCAAAGAGGTCAAATATCCTAATCATCATTAAACTAGTCTAACCATGATTAAATGCTAATCCTAACCACTCGCATTCTCTAAATATTGCCACTTGCACAAATAAATCAATTTATTGATTTATTTAAACCCTCATTTTCACTCAACATGGCATTTATGGGGAATATTCCCTCAAGTTTGAAAAATATGACAAGTTGATTTGTCCCGACAGCATTGCATTTATTTCTCATTTTCTTGTCCCCCTCTCGAAATTTATTGCAAAATTTGAATTTAAAGTTCCCTCTCATGGGCACACTTCCCAAATCTTGCACATGCATCAACCACTCACCACTTGACAAGTGTTTTCCACTCATTTGTCCAATCTTAGTCCCACATCCTCCATGTTTGGCACTCTTAGCATTTGAAAATCTTTAAATAGAAGCTTCATCCTCAAGCAAATCCTCCACAATTTGATCCTCAAATCATATGCAAAGTCACTCTCCTTTAGAACTAATTTTTCTCATCCATATCATTCTTCATAGCAATTTCATCACTAGCTTATCTTGAGCAAGGATTGGGAAAGGGCTTCTTTCCATAGAAGCACCAATCCAATATGAGATAATTTACTTCATGTTTTTCATGTGCTTATTTAGCTTGTTTTTGTCATTTTGTTTGCATTTGAAAGCATTGTTGTATCATTTCATATGGATGTTGTTATTTACTTTGTTTTAAACTAACATGCTAATGTGTTCTATTTGTTTTGAGAAAAATATAGATTTCATCATCTACAATCTCAAAATCACCCATCAAATCTATGAATGCATTTAAGTGTTTGGCAGCTAGCTCATAATTTTGCCATGTAAATTTTGGTAAATGTTTCCTAATATCATCAGGAATCTTGTTAGGAAAACATTTAATACCTCAAAAACTTAATGGCTTATATCTCTCAATAGAGAACTTCTTTTGAGGGCATAATATGAATTGCATAACTGGCATACTTTTATTTGATGTTTTACTAGAAAATATAGGGGAATGGTATGTTTCTCTTGTATCTTTATTTAAAGTTCAATTATAAACTCCATAATTGATGAGAAACTACCCTATCATGATTATTTAGATGCACAACTCAAATATACTCATGCCTTAAAGCTTTCTAATAGGAAAATTTTAAAAATAAGCATACTTCTTCCACCCCATTTAGATACTACAAATTTCAGCTTAGAAGTATGTAGAATAACTGCCACTATTCCCTTCCTTAGTGCTTTAATTCACTTAATTGGGAACAAAGTATTTATTTCATATCTCTAAAAAATGATTTTCTTACAAATTTATTTCTTCTTGAAAATCAAAATAGGGGAAATACCTAGATATATTTGCAGATATCATGCTTTGTCATGTTCTTTGCATAGATTTTCCACCTCCTTTATAAAGGATCAAACTTCAACAATATGAAGTTTCTTTCACCAGTTTATTTCACTTTAAGATTCCTTTTCCTCCAACACTTTTCACTGGTATACGGTTCTTCGGAGTCGCCATCCACTTTTAGTGAGAACTTTAATTTAGAACCTCCATGACTCTATCAAGGAAAAATTATTTATTACAAATGTTTTCTAAAATAAATCCCCTGTAGAGTTTCCATTTTTGTTGGTTATTTTTAGAACCAAACTTATTCTTACCACATACCTATGAAATTTTTGAGAATCAATTATCAGTAAGGGTAAGGATTGGCCAACACATAAGTAAAGGTTTTTAAGTATTTACTTCTTCATTTCGGGCTTTGTGAAACCTAGGAGTGTAATCCTAAACATTTTGTTTATAGATGCTGGTGTGTATAGGTATCAAACACAATAAAAAAAATGATTTTCCTTAAATTTTTAGTAGTCACAAAATCTTGAAGATTTAGCTGACCTTCATGGCAATGACTAACTTAAACAAGAGAAAATATAATTCATTAAGATTCACACACACCCAAAAAGAGCTTTACAAGTAAGTTGATTATATTTTTGTTGTCAGTTGTTGATTTGGTCACCACAACTAGAGTATAATTACTTTGCTAAACCAATGCTATATTCTTGGAACAGATTCGAACCAAATACCCACAAGATTAGATAACAATATTGCATTTGACAATACCCAAAGCCTTGAAAATATTGCATTACAATACTCTCGGTAGTCATTTCCATATTTTACTTCTTACTAGCATCCTCATCCACGATTTATTTCAAACCCACTATTATATTCATGCATTTACATACATTCATTGAATTGATAAGCAAGAATAAAATAGCACATATATTGGAAACCAATAGAGACAAATAAGATAATCATTGATTATATTATTCATAGTTTGTATAACCTATACATAGGAGAGTAACATGTAGAAGCTTTTATACTATTATGCTATACGTATTATCATTGTCATTATCAAATACCATATACATATCAATTGACTTTATCCCTAAAACATATTACTAGAAAGTTCGGTATCCATTTCGTCTTTGTGTATAACCCCTTCAAAGAAAAAACTACCCACTGACCTCTCCTATGTAATCAGTGTTGAAATCCCTTTTATAGGGAGCAACAAGCATCGGGTTGAATTACACTTTCATTTCAAAATGAATTTTACCAGAAAGTGAGAAAATTTCCCAATCAATTGCAAGAAATGATTTGTAGGAGAGGGGATAGCAAAACTAAAACTCCAAAAAATAGTTAGTCAGAGAAGACCCATTGGTCTTCAAAAGGGGTCACTATCACAACATTAAAAAGATGGAAATTCACACCAAACCAAGAAATGTCACCATCAACACCAAAGGCGTAAATAAATAGAGACCCATATCACAACACACTAGCCAAAGAAAGTAAGTTAACACAAAGGACCAGAAAATAAGCACCAGCTCTCAGAGAGGGAACAGGGTGCTACTTTGCCTTATCAGTAGCAAAGTGAGTATGCCCGCTCGGTGTCCTTATTGAAAGTGGATTAGCCATCACCACCTCATCCTCAAAATCAATCAAATTAGTCATGGCCATGAGATACTAGTGATATCCTGAATCAATTTCAGCTCCACTATCAAAAGAATCATTTGAGACCTCAATGGGAGAATGGTGGCATCCAATATAAGCATGATGATACTTATTCTTTCTCATAGCTTCCCTCTTAGGCCTACCAATTTTATTTTCCTTTCCTTTGACCAATTCCTTTGAGATAATTTAGCCTCTCAGATGATAAGCATGTTTGAGAACACCCCGTGCAGACTTTTTAACAGCTCTTGCTTTCTTCTTTAGAGTCATAGGGATTTCAGGCATATCTCGTTCACTTTGGGGAGAATCACCCTAAGACTCAAGAGGGTTAAGTCTCTTAGACCTATAGACTGGGCTGATAGACACACATACCTTACCTATTTTTTGTCTGAATAAGCTATCAAGTTCCCTTAGGACAAAGACACCGCCTAATTTAGAAATAACAAGCTCTAATTTTTGCAATTACTTAACATCACTACACACACTCACTTGTAGAATTTCAATTCTTGCAAACATCAAATGGTGAGAATGATAAGTAAGTAATCTTCACTAAATAGAGAAATTGGTGTGTGTCTACATTAATTTCCCAAGAAAGATTATGTGAGAGCACTGGTAATCAATTACCTTGATTTTGAATCTCAGTTGTTGATCATACCTTAAATTGAATCAATGCACAATCAATCAAGGTGATTAACTATGAAAAAATTAAACACATGCGCTTGATGCTTCTCCATAATCAAAAAACTCAAGTGAGATAAACATTCACTTAGTTTTCACATTAATCACATGCCTAGCATTTAACCAAACTTGTCGTGTCCTATTTACTCGTTCACCTATGGGAATTAATTTTCTTTCAATTCATCACAATAATATAATAGGGAGTGATCATGATTTATCTTCATAGTATCAGCCTATACCCTACCTTACTTCAATTTCACCTTCCCACATATACCAACACCTAATAGATATGATGGCTATAAAATATTTCCCAAACTTCACATGCATGACTAAGAATTAGTTCTAATTTAGCATCATTTTTATCTTATAACAGTCTTGGACAATATTTTAGAAGTGCCTTATCTTTATTAGAATCCATATGAGCCTTAAGAATTTTTCACATGGCATTTGATGGCTCACCCACCAAAAATCTTGGGACATGAGTGGGCCCCCACGGGATGGCGGGGAGTGGTCAGGATCTACCCACATCACCTGCTATTGACTATTGATCTCTTTTTTCCAATAACACACACCATCTCCAAAGCCTAGTGGGTCCCTCCATGGAGTGACAAATGTCGCCTTGCTCGCTAGCTCATGTGATTTTTTTTTCCTAAATGCACAAGGTGGACGAGTGCATGGGGAATGGTCCTAATGAATACACATGTCACAATGCCTACCATTGATCATTGTTAAAACCTTGCCACTGATCCTTCAGAATGAAATGATCCCACCATTAGACCTAACACGTGGCCATCACCCACTAGCCCATGTGTTTAAAATAATATGAAATAAATCAACATAGGCACATGGGGAGTGGCCAAGATGTAGCCACATTTCTTAATTACAACTATTGATCCTCTTCAAATGGTGCCACCTATCTTCACCAAGGGTACTGGGCTCACCACTGCACAAGACACGTGGCTAATTCTCGATATCCCATGTGAATAAAATAATAAGAAGAATGCGTAGGTGCACAAGGAACGATGGTGATCAACCCTTGACGACCAAATGGCTGGTATCAAAACCTAATTTTGCACATGTCACCAAAGTTAATTTTAAAAGGGGTCCACTACTAGGCCGACAGGAATTCAACCCTTAGGAATGAAGGCCAAAGATTTAAGTCATGAAAATAAAGCCCGATCATAAAAATTGAGCGCTAAAAAGGTCCTTGGTAACCGACAAATCTAAACTCAAGGGGTTAGTGAACACAATGATTTCAATGGCATAAGAGGTAACTTAGAGAGCCAAAGACTCAGAACATCAGGTCAATGCAAAAAATGAATGCCTAAGGGGTTTTTAGACTCAAAGTCCAATTTTGAAGGGTTTTAGCAACACAAACCCTAAAACAATGATGAGGAACGCAACTTTAAGCCAAAACAAGGGTCCAAGCCAAATGCTACAAAATTTTTAAAAATGGAACCAATAAATTTTTTTGAGGGGTTCCATCAAGTGGGTTGTCATTATTGAGTCTTTATGAGTCTAGTTCATATGTGAAGCATGGAATGGATGTGTGGATTCATGCTTGGATAAATGAGGATCCATTAAGAGGCTTCATGCTTTAGAGGTATTCATTGCAACTCTAGTATTTCTTTATTTATGAATAATATGGAGTATGGATGCTTTTGGAGGGTTATTTTTTTCCCTCTTGATGGTTTTCCTAGGATATATCTTATGTTATCTTGTGGCTTGTCTATTTGATCTATGTATTATGGTTACTTGTATGCAAGTTTATCTCTCATGGGGTCATGTAAGAAATGGATTATGATTGTGGGTTAAATGCAATATTTCCTAACACTCTTGATCTTGGTGCATGCAAATTCCAAAATTAGACCACATAATCAAGTACAATTTTTGGTACAAAATAAGATCAATCTAATGATACCATTGAAAATTAAATAAAAAATTATAGACTTTCAAAAAAAATACACCAAAAAATATTACCATAGGAGCGAGAACAAAACTCCTGAAGTTCCCAAAACAAGAATGATGCAACAACACTTGTGAGAATCTACAAATTCTAGAAAATACAAACATTAAAAATAATATCTAATTACACCACTGCATAGAGCATGAAATTTTTCCCTAAATCAAGAAACATTGCTCATAAAATGAAGGTCATGTTCCCAAGTTATAGCCATTTGAAGTTGGACTGCCAAAACAAAAATTCAAATAGAAGGGGAGGAATCATTTAGCACATGCTGACATCACTTCTGACACATTGATGACATTAGTAGTTGAAGAGGTTAATTTTGACACTCCACTAGATATTAAAATGGAATACAACCTTTGCTAGTGGAATATGCCTTGGGCGAATTATACTATTGCAAAATGGAATATTCACCAGATAGAATATTATGAAGAAAAAGTATTAGTTGGTTGGGATAAATAATTAGGTGGGTTCACTTGAACATGATGGTCTGCACAAACCCTTAAAGATGTTCACTCAAACCCCCTAGTTCGAGTGACCACCCTTTTGACTACATGTTCACTCAAACCCAATTATGGTGGGATTTTTATTAATAAAATAAAGGTGTTCAAGTGAATATGGGTTCGCTTGAACCCCTTTTAGGTTTTTTTAAAACTTTTCACTATTAAAAATGATAATTTTATCATCATTTTACTATAGAGAAAACCCACCAAGGCAACTGTGGTGAACTCCTTAAATCAACTAAGGAAAAGGAGACAAAAATTGCATCCACCACCCTTTATTACATCAACTTTTTTTCTAGATTAGTTTCTCAATTCCTTCCACAGTGCGCAATATTTTTATATACTTCAATAGTTTTCATACATTTCAACTAGGGTAGTTTCAACTACAACATCTATAAAAATTCCTCTATGGTTTATGCTTCGATCGTTGTCCATACCCTATTCCAAAGCTCCCATTTTGGCACAGGTAGGGAGGATGCTAGCAAAGGTTGTGAAATTTGAGTTTACACCCACCAATTAATTTGCTTGAAAGTTTCTAAACCCTTTTCAATAAATCCATTTTGTGGATATCCTTCAATCATGGCATTCCATGAGAACACATTTATATAGGCTATTGGTCAAACAATTCACTTTCCTTGTCAATGCTTCCACAGTTCACATACATGTCTACCAGGGAAATTGCATGCGTCCATACCCTACTCCAAAGATCGTATTTTTGCATAGGTAGGGAGGATGCAAGCAAAGGTTGTGAAATTTGTCTTTACTGCCAATTACATTTGCTTGAACATTTCTAAACCATTAAACAATAACTTCATTTTGTGCATATCATTCAATTATAGCATTCCACGAGAACACATTTCTTGAGGCTATCAATCAAATAGTTCAATTACCTTGTCAATGCTTTTTCATTTCGCATACATGTCTACCAAGGAAATTAAACAAAATTCCTCTATCCTTTATACTATGATCGATGTCCATACCATGTTCCAAAGCTCCCATTTTTGCACAAGAAAGGAGGATGCTGGAAAAAAATTGAAGTAGAAATCTAAACACTTCAAAAATTAGAATGAAATTTTGAGTAAAATCTATTTGTATTTCAAACCACACTTGTTTGAAGTACTACAAAGAATTTTCATGTTGTATATGTCACTTTTATTTTGGTTCTTGTCACTATTAAATGAACATATGTTATCTATTAGAATCATCTTTTTATGTTGTATTTCTTTGAGAAGGATAATTAAGGGTTATTTTACTCTCCATTCTCATGTTCAACATTGAATTATCAAATTATGTTTAAGGAATGCCATAAATATTTCATAGATGATGATAGGAAATTTGATTGTCTTAGAGGATTATTAAGTAGGATCTTACAAGAAGGCCATAATCATTAGTAAATTATCATTAAGTTTCATTTTGTGCTTCTTACTAACTAGAATATTATCTTATTATGTGATCCAACCAACCCAATTTAACTTAGGGTGTTAATAAAAATATAGGCCAAAATTTTCAACCAAACCTTTGGAAATCAAGATAGTTTGAGAACAAGAATTAGAAAGTGCACATCAATATTAACAAATTAACATTAATATTGAACAAAGATTCTTGATATCCAACAAACTAGCTTTCCTATTAGTGCAATTAATCCAAGAGCACAACTTTGAAGTGCAATCTATCTCTTTATCTCTTCCAATGTAGAGATGCTAAATTGGCTTACCCTTTTCACCTTTATTTTGAGGTTTCATCTTATAATGCAACTTGATTCAACATAATAATTTTATATAAGTATCTTTCCCACAATGACCACAATAACTAGTAGGATTTACTTTTTGTGCTTGTAGCACTTTCCTTTTTTATCTTGTCTATAGCTCCATTTGTTTTTTAGTACAGGTCTGATGGAAAAATTTGAGCAAGTACACATTATTCTTTATCCTTCAAACACTTTCCCTCTTTGTAAAATTTTATGTTAAAGTTATTTCTTAAATAATTTCTTAATCTACATCATTATTTAACAAGATTATGCTTTCCTACAACCATATTAAAATTATAGATTTTTGAAGAAATTCAAAGTGTAATTTGCTAGTTTCAACTTAGCATAGGAAAATTTTATTCTTCAAAATTAAGAAAATTCAATTGAAATTATACCTCTTTGTGCTCAAATCATTGTTCTACCCTTTCTACATCTACAAATGAAAACATCTCAACTATTGATTTACCTATACATTAAGGTGTGTTTGGTAAACTAGAAATTGACCATGGAAATTTTCCTCTACTATATATTGGGATGTTCCCTTACTCTACAACATGAGCATAACTTATCTTAGAGACACTTTATTAAGCACTATGTTATCTCATTGGTTGAGATGATAATGCACCTTTAGTACCAAGATTGAGGAATCTTACATGTATATCTATGCATATGGTTTTCTTTGGAAAAAAAATTATCTTTTTGACAAGGAATAAAATTCTAAAATTTCTCTATGTTGCATACCTATACATTGAATAACAACAAACTCCACAAGGAAATAACTTGTTGGCCCTTGTGATTTACACATGTATTATATATATAAGATCATTTTATATATTTAAATGCATAGTTACAAGTTTCTACATTTTGGTGAAATGAAGACATGAAAAAAATTACATTAGATTTATTAATATTTCAAATTAATTTACTAACTTCACTTGTTTAGCTACATTTCTAAGTTACATTAAATTTATTGCACACATGCACAAGAACTAGATAAATAGAGAAATACATTCTAGATCACTTGTAAATAGTTTTTTTTTTCTTAATTTATATTTAATGCACATGTTCTAGTATTTCTATTCTCTATAGATATATTAAAGCAAGAACCTCATTGCACATTCAAGTACACATCATGGTAAATGCACCTATTCCACCTCAAGAACTATTTGCATGTACTAATAGTGAGATTGAGAGTTTGAGAGTTTCAATAATTGATTGTACCAACACAGGCATATATAAGGAAACTTGCAAGTCCATATTACAGAGCCTATAGAAAATTAGAGATAAACTTGAAGGCACTAGTGCATATTCCCCCGATAGTGTACCCACTATTCTTTTCGATATGTAGGAAGAAGTCTATGGTGCTAATTCCTTTTCTCAAATTCAGGGTTTGGTAACCAAAGAAATGATTAAAACACAATGCTTTCCATACTATCAAGATAAACCTAAGGTGAAAGCATACTAGGTTTCAAAATGTGTGGATGGTGCTATGGCTACTTTGATCTATCCTCAATTTCTTGCAATGTTTGGTTAATATCCAAATAATGACCAAATTCCCTTATATTTTGCACAGCAGTTGCATGGTGGGGTTCATTTGGGCCTCAAATTCAACTATTGTGACCTTCTAGCATATCTTGGTCAAGGGCATGGTAGAGCTACCGATAGGGACCCTTATCATCGAGTAGATCGACTGACTCTAGTGTGTAGGGAATTGGCTGGCGAGAGATCTCCTGCTCTCTCCCTAACCTTGGCCCCCTCAACAGATCAAGTTGTCATTACTCCCCAAAGGGAAGCAATTGATAATGTCAGTGATATCGTAGTTGTTGCCACTAGGATAGCTAGTGATCTTGTGGGTTAATATTTGATGTCAAGATGTCCACGATCCAGACCTTCATTTACAACACAATACAGTAGTGTTGATTATGATCCTTATGCTATGGCGGGCATCCCTACACCCACATAATTGGATGTTCTTATTGGAGAGATAGAACATAGTACTTTCCATTGTTTGGTTGAAGACCTCTTAGAGGCATATGCCTTCATTGTATCAAAGCTTGGGATCTTTGTAGATCAGGTAAGACATCATCTAGGTACATATTTTCATTCACATATAAGATCCTATCATTCTAATCACCTTGGGCCCCACACCAGTGCACATTAGGATCCACCTATGGATCTTTCGATTGTTGCATAGGCTACTGATCCTTTAGTCGACATGGAGAGGATGCAGAATTCTATAGGTATTTGTGGATGCCAAATCTGCATATCCTTAAACCTCAACATAATATTATCATGTTAGTCATTTGAAACACATTAAATTAAACTTCCCTATGAAATACTTAACCATGCTAAAATATGCAAACAAAATAGAACAAAAACAACTAATTGCAAGTATATGAAAACATGATCAAACCCCTATCTTATAGTGGATTGGTGCTTCTTTGATGAAAGAATCCCTTTCCCAATCCTTGACAAGCTCCTGGATGGTGGATAATGCAAGATGATATGGTATGAAAAATGATCAAGTTGTAGATTGTGGATTTGTGGAAGATTAATACAATAGAGGAGGCCTCTATTTATAATCAAGAAGGATAGAAGAATGCAAAACATGGAGGATGTGGGACTAAAGATCCACCAATGACAAGATGCCACTTGTCAACATGTGAGAGGTTGAGGAATGAGCACATTTTGGTCAATGTTCCAAAGAGGGGGAGATTTAAAATTTCAATTTGATGAAAAGATGAGTTAAATACTTAGTTTGACTTGTGCAAGAGACATGTAAGAGCTCTTTAAATGCTTTGTTGGATGTACATGTCAATTTGGGGGGAGATTCAAATTGGAGGAATATTCCCTGAAGATTCCTTGTTAAGAGAAAATGGAGAATTTAATAAATCAATAAATTGATTTATTTGTCCAAGTGGGAAAAGCTAGAGGATGTGATGCGTGATTAGGATTAGATTAATCATGATTTGATTAATTTAAGTGAAGATTAGGTGACTTGACCATTTTGACTTAGATTTTAAGATTAAAATAAATCAAAATGAGAGGAATATGATTTAGACTTAATTAAATAAATCCTTAATTAAATAAAGAATTTGATTTATTTAATTAAAGAAGATGGCGATAGCTTTAAATCAAACAAATATAGATTTATTTATTTTAAATGAGATGACCTAGGATTAAATAAGATGATTTATTTAATCAAATGAGGTAATGATAAATTGAATTTATTTAATTAGAAGATGAAATTATTTAATCAAATAAAGTGAATGAAATGTTAGATTTAATTAAATAAAGGTTACTCAATTAAAATTATGAATTGAAATGCATGCATATTTTACATGTCTATAGTTTTTTAGAGATGTTGATGCATTCAGATTTGTCAATGATTCCATCTCAGCTGGTTAGTCCCCTTCACTCATAATTACTATGACATGTGAGGGCTAAGACAAATGTAGATAATGAGATGACTCAAACAACTCATTTAGTTGATTTAGTGGAGGTAGCCATTATAGAGGGTTCAGATCCGGTGCCACTTTATATGCAGGTACATGTGTATTTATATGTTTTTGTGTGTGTGCATGTTCAATTCAATTTTTTTTTAAATATTTAAATTTTAGTTTTAATTAAATTATATACATATTGTAGATGGAGATACCTCATGTTACTCCTAGCCCGATTTCACATTGTATACATCAACGTGATTCAGTTGATAATATTGTTGTCATTGGACATGTGAGTTTTAAACTTTTATATGTATGTGTACATACACATATATATCTATAGATATTTATGCATGTACATTTTTAAATAATCTTATATATATAATTCATTTAACACATTATGTATAATTTTATCTCTAGGGCCTCACACATCTATCAGAGTAGGATTCTTATTTAGAGGATCACTTGAGGGTATGTGTAGGATCATGATGGGCCAAAAAGTGGTGATATGATGGGTATGTGTAGGGTATGTGGCTGACAACTTTCTTTTTACCCAAAATTGATGGGTATGTGTAGGGTATGTGGTTGAGAACTTTCTTTTTACCCAAAATTGATGAAACAAAAAGGTTTTTAAAGGAGATTTTCAGCTTCCACCAATATATAAATTATGTTTTACTTGAAATTAAGAAATTATTATTATTTATTTCTATTTGAATTATGGAGTAAATTCATTAATTACTAGGTCACATTGAAAAAAACATCTATAGCTTCAAACAAGATCACATTTTTGAATCCAAAACATGATCACATTCTATGCTTTGTGATACTATAGAATTTTTTAAAAAAATAATTTCATGAAGTTTTGACCAAGCATGGTTCCATTAGATACAATTTTTTATATTTTTAAAAAATTTAATAAAAATTCATAATTAATTATTTATTTGGAAAAATTTCATAAAAAAAAATATGATCACATCTAGACATGAGTTCTCTCTTACTTATATCTAAAATATTATCATTTTATTGTGGTTAGGTGGTTAGTGGAAAATAATTCTTATTTTTCCCTTAAGTACTAACAGACAGTACTCTAAATTTTCATCAAATAGATTTTTTTAAATAAACCTAGTAGCTTAGAAACTATATCCAAGCATGATTCTATTCTTACATATTTTTAAAATAATATAGATAACTTATTCAAATTTTTAGTGAAGTTTCCTAACTCTAATTTTTTTGAATTTTATCTCCACTTAAGGGCCTGTTTTTCCATGATAATTCTGCACATACCCTTGACTAGGAGTTGACATGACGATTAGGCTACCACCTAGAGGTCCATTTTCATGTAAAATTCTAGATATTTACATATGTATAGACATTTGCATTTATTAATTTTTGATACATTTTGGTACATTTGATTATCTCTAGACATGTATTTGTCCTTGGACTTGATTTTATATATATATATATATATATTCAAAGTGATATGTACATGTATGGCTATATATAGCTCTTATCATATACATGTGTTTTCCATTTTTGACATGATAGTTTATATTTTTCTAGGTGATGATTTATGTTTCATACATTGAAATTCACATAAATTTACACAAAGACAAGTGATTACATACATTTTCTTATGATATCCATACATGTGTTTGAGCTTAAATATTCATCTATGTACATGTTTTCTTATGCTTATGTTTATGTTCATCTACATGTACATGTTTTCTTATGTTTATATTTGTGTTCATCTGCATGTACATGTTTGCTTATGTTTATGTTTATGTTCATCTACATGTACATGTTTGTGTATGTTTATGTTTATGTTCATCTACATGCACATGTTTACATAGGTGTTTATACATTATATCTAGATTTAGAGAACTCATGATTAAATGATTTATATATGTTAAACATGTTAGATGTACATTAAATGTTATGGGTACATATGTTACATGTTATATATACACATGTACATGTTTCAAGTTTTAATTTAAATATGAACTTAAATATGCATACAACTTTCAAAAATTGTTATGATTACATGACCTTCTAGTGTATGTTTTAGATCAATTCAAGAACTTGGACATACATATATATGTGTGTTTATTTTTTATATAAATTATGAATTGTTCATTTAAATTTATATATCATGTGTACATGTTGTCTTATTGTTGAATATAATGGTGGCATAACCTACAACGCAAATTCTCTATAATAGATACAAAGAATCAAGTTTATCCTTCTCTTCCTCTTCTCAAGTGTTGACATCTTAATTAGTGGTAAGTTTGTGATATAGCAAAGATCTCATAGGCTAATTGTATCTCAAATATTGGTTCCAATGGACTTATTTGTATATCAAGTCATTATGAATTAGGCCTCTTTGGTAGTGCAATTTTTGAAGTAATATATCGATGAATAAAATACATGAAAGGTTCTTACATTATTACCTCAAGGCAGGAAATCCTATCTTGGAATATGTATGGAAACTAATATATGAGGCAAAAATTGATCTGCACACCTTGATGATAGTCTATGTTTCAAATAGAAACCAAACCACCAAATTGTTTAAAGTATTTTATCACTTAGATAAAATTAGAGAGGAGTAATAAAATTTTAACCTAATTAGAGATCTTAACTCTTAGGAAATCCAATTTTATCTTTGGATGTTCTACAAAAAAGACCTCAAATGTATTGTAAGAAGAGTTAAAAATATATTTTTCTATGTGAATGAATCATATATTTATTATCTTAACCTCATTTGATTTTTATTGCAAAATGCCAATATACCTTGAATTTAATTCAACCATCAATATCCACTCTCATAATTTTTCATAAGCCCTAATATACCCTATGAAAGTACTCTTTAAAAGTCCTAGATTCTAAAGGTTCTATTTAATTTCTATAACTTGGATAGTAATCACCTTTTCACCTTTAGTAATTACCTAGATAATATTAGAACTTAATGCCTCCACACATTTATAGTCATATTTATATTCAAGTTTCAATTGTTGTAGCTTCAACATATATAGATCATACAAAGCATGATCTCAAAATATACATAATATGTATAAAACTAAATATCATGAATCAATTTTCAATAGTTTCTATCTAGATAATCCTAAACTCACAAGGAAATTAAATATGTAACATTGTGATCATCAAAACATCAAGGGATGTGATTAAAAACTATATGAATATATAGATACAAGTGCAATGTAAATTTATATCTCCTATTAAATATGTATATAGATGATATCTAGGTAAAGTGGACTCTCTACTTTAATTAAATAGTACATCATTCTTACAAGTGTACCACAAATTAAATAGTACTTCATCCTTTAAAAAGGTGTCACAAATAAATAGTAAGTTTCATTCTTAAACTAGAAATTAAACTCAAATATTTAAATTTAAACATATACACACTTCACTACTAAGTTTGAATCCTAAGAATATCTAGAAAACTTAACTTACACCAATGTGTTTCAATTACTAATTTGTATCCAACAAAATTTAAAATAATCATCATCAACATATTATAAATAACAAAAACAATGGAGTTCAAACACTACTATAAGTTGTCACTTGAAAATCATGGATATATGTTCAGCCTGCTCTTCAATGCCTTACTCACGGGATGCATTACTTCTAACTAATTCTTCCAAACGATTTTACATTTTCTTTAAATATAGAAGGAAGATTTTGCAATCCATCACAATGACAAAAATCAGCCATCTTTAACTTAAAACTGTCATGAAATTCAAAATTAACATCCAAAATAATTGTTTTTCATGGTCACCCAATTATTATTTGAAATGTACGTATTGATTATAAAATTTTATCTAAGAAATAAACTGTAACTCATACAATCAAATCCATAAACATCTCATCACTGCTGTAAAAATCGTAATTTGCAACAAACTACCTGGGTGTTGATTTGACTTGCCGAAATACTGCAACTGTCTAACAGGAATCCATGAAGGAATTCTTTCCCATCGTGCCTTGCCAACTCAAAGCCACAGGACGGCAGTTGAATGACCACCATGTTTATTTGAATTTCCTATAAAATAATCAATTCTCGCATTGAGGGAGGAGTCCCAAAAGTGATCGTAACACCGGTCATTTGATTTTTCTACATTTTTTTAGTTCCTTTTCTTGCTGCATTCAAGAATCATGGTTAAATTTACATTCTTTGCTAATAGAATAAATAAAGAAATAAGGGCTTTTTATGATTTTAATTTTGGAGATATTGAAAAGCATCACACCATAGATCTGAGATGCTCTGGGTGCCACAACCGAGGAAGGGACTGCTTTGTCCGCCATTTGTCTTCCCAAGTCACGGAGGTGATCGTGCATCCTAAATACATCTCCTTTTATCCACCAGGAATTTCTCTATCAGGGTTTGAACTGCATGCTCAGCCATCCTCCACTAGGATGCCTTCCATATATTTTATTTTGGCTTAAAGAAATTAGCAATATCCATAAATATTTGTTTCTTCTCAGAGTCCAAACCATCAAAGCCTATTTTAAGAGATTGCATAACTTAATTAGACTGGATTTTCCTTACTTTTTCTGATTCTAAGTCTGAATAATTCTCATCCTTTTCTTCCACAAACATGGGTGCTCAAAAATTTGAGTGAGAGGGGTAAGACTCCACCGAATTCATGAACCTTTCAACCAGCTGCTCACATGGAAGGATCGGGGCCTTTCAATTTCTCTCAATATTCACCTTGAGAAAGCTCTCCATTAAATCAAATTTGATTTACTTTTCCAGCATTGATTCTGCTCTTGCTTTACAACCATCCCTCTAATTCACTTATTAGGTTTTGTCCCATTCGCACATTCTGCTTATTTATACCATCCATTTCTTTGTAAGTCGTTTATTTTTGTTTTCATGAGATTCCAGGCTGATCAGATCTGCTAGTGTTGTGGTGAGCGCAAGCAGAAAAGATGGAGGCCAACAAAAGACCAAAAGCGAATATTAGATTCCATTTTCATGAGCGGAACGAAAAGGTCTTCCTTCAAATAAACCAGATTACTGCTGAGCTACAAGGTTATGATGCAGCAGAAGGCATGAATGTCTTCTATTTGTTTCATAATGTCACAAAGAGAGGGAAACAAACAAGGAACGATCACACACATCTAATGAGTGTTATTGCATGGTCGGTTAGGGTTTGAAGCATTTGTTGTTTTCTTTGTTTTTATTGCTAACCCTAAAAATTGTGTATTTCATCCTTCACACGTCCTTCACTATTTTCAT
>VDFB02262205.1:0-13484 GCA_007258455.2 Sequoia sempervirens | reverse complement strand
TATAACAGTCTTGGACAATATTTTAGAAGTGCCTTATCTTTATTAGAATCCATATGAGCCTTAAGAATTTTTCACATGGCATTTGATGGCTCACCCACTAAAAATCTTGGGACATGAGTGGGCCCCCACGGGATGGCGGGGAGTGGTTAGGATCGACCCACATCACCTGCTATCAACTGTCGATCTCTTTTTTCCAATAACACACACCATCTCCAAAGCCTAGTGGGTCCCTCCATGGAGTGACAAATGTCACCTTGCTCGCTAGCTCATGTGATTGTTTTTCCTAAATGCACAAGATGGACAGGGGCATGGGGAATGGTCCTAATGAATACACGTGTCATGGTGCCTACCATTGATCATTGTTAAAACCTTGCCACTAATCCTTCAGAATGAAATGATCCCACCATCAGACCTAACACGTGGCCATCACCCACTAGCCCATGTGTTTAAAATAATATGAAATAAATCAACACAGGCACATGGGGAGTGGCCAAGATGTAGCCACATTTCTTAATTACAACCATTGATCCTCTTCAAATGGTGCCACCTATCTTCACCAAGGGTACCGGGCTCACCACTGCACAAGACATGTGGCTAATTCTCGATATCCCATGTGAATAAAATAATAAGAAGAATGCGTAGGTGCACAAGGAACTATGGTGATCAACCCTTCGCGATCAAATGGCTAGTATGAAAACCTAATTTTGCACATGTCACCAAAGTTAATTTTAAAAGGGGTCCACTACTAGGCCGACAGGAATTCAACCCTTAGGAATGAAGGCCAAAGATTTAAGTCATGAAAATAAAGCCAGATCATAAAAATTGAGCACTAAAAAGGTCCTTGGTTACCGACAAATCTAAACTCAGGGGGTCAGTGAACACAATGATTTCAATGGCATAAGAGGTAACTTAGAGAGCCGAAGACTCAGAACATCAGGTCACTGCAAAAAATGAATGCCCAAGGGGTTTTTAGACTCAAAGTCCAATTTTTAAGGGTTTTAGCAACACAAACCCTAAAACAATAATGAGGAACACAACTTTAAGCCAAAACAAGGGTCCAAGCTAAATGCTACAAATTTTTTTAAAATGGAACCAATAAATTTTTTTGAGGGGTTCCATCAAGTGGGTTGTCATTATTGAGTCTTTCTGAGTCTAGTTCATATGTGAAGCATGGAATGGATGTGTGGATTCATGCTTGGATAAATGACGATCCATTGAGAGGCTTCATGCTTTAGAGGTATTCATTGCAGCTCTAGTATTTCTTTATTTATGAATAATATGGAGTATGGATGCTTTTGGAGGGTTATTTTTTTCCCTCTTGATGGTTTTCCTAGGATATATCTTATGTTATCTTGTGGCTTGTCTATTTGATCTACGTATTATGGTTACTTGTATGCAAGTTTATCTCTCATGGGGTCATGTAAGAAATGGATTATGATTGTGGGTTAAATGCAATATTTCCTAACACTCTTGATCTTGGTGCATGCAAATGCCAAAATTAGACCACATAATCAAGTACAATTTTTGGTACAAAATAAGATCAATCTAATGATACCATTGAAAATTAAATAAAATATTATAGACTTTCAAAAAAAATACACCAAAAAATATTACCATAGGAGCGAGAACAGAACTCCTGAAGTTCCCAAAACAAGAATGATGCAACAACACTTGTGAGAATCTACAAATTCTAGAAAATACAAACATTAAAACTAATATCTAATTACACCACTGCATAGAGCATGAAATTTTTCCCTAAATCAAGAAACATTGCTCATAAAATTAAGGTCATGTTCCCAAGTTATAGCCATTTGAAGTTGGACTGCCAAAACAAAAATTCAAATAGAAGGGGAGGAATCATTTAGCACATGCTAACATCACTTCTGACACGTTGATGACATTAGTAGTTGAAGAGGTTAATTTTGACACTCCACTAGATATTAAAATGGAATACAACCTTTGCTAGTGGAATATGCCTTGGGCGAATTATACTATTGCAAAATGGAATATTCACCAGATAGAATATTATGAAGAAAAAGTATTAGTTGGTTGGGATAAATAATTAGGTGGGTTCACTTGAACATGATGGTCCTCACAAACCCTTAAATATGTTCACTCAAACCCCCTAGTTCGAGTGACCACCCTTTTGACTACATGTTCACTCAAACCCAATTATGGTGGGATTTTTATTAATAAAATAAAGGTGTTCAAGTGAATATGGGTTCGCTTGAACCCCTTTTAGGTTTTTTTAAAACTTTTCACTATTAAAAATGACAATTTTATCATCATTTTACTATAGAGAAAACCCACCAAGGCAACTATGGTGAACTCCTTAAATCAACTAAGGAAAAGGAGACAAAAATTGCATCCACCACCCTTTATTACATCAACTTTTTTTCTAGATTAGTTTCTCAATTCCTTCCACAGTGCGCAAGTTTTTTATATACTTCAATAGCTTTCATACATTTCAACTAGGGTAGTTTCAACTACAACATCTATAAAAATTCCTCTATGGTTTATGCTTTGATCGTTGTCCATACCCTATTCCAAAGCTCCCATTTTAGCACAGGTAGGGAGGATGCTAGCAAAGGTTGTGAAATTTGAGTTTACACCCACCAATTAATTTGCTTGAAAGTTTCTAAACCCTTTTCAATAAATCCATTTTGTGGATATCCTTCAATCATGGCATTCCATGAGAACACATTTATATAGGCTATTGGTCAAACAATTCACTTTCCTTGTCAATGCTTCCACAGTTCACATACATGTCTACCAGGGAAATTGCATGCGTCCATACCCTACTCCAAAGATCGTATTTTTACATAGGTAGGGAGGATGCAAGCAAAGGTTGTGAAAATTATCTTTACTGCCAATTACATTTGCTTGAACATTTCTAAACCATTAAACAATAACTTCATTTTGTGCATATCATTCAATTATAGCATTCCACGAGAACACATTTCTTGAGGCTATCAATCAAATAGTTCAATTACCTTGTCAATGCATCTACATTTCGCATACATGTCTACCAAGGAGATTAAACAAAATTCCTCTATCCTTTATACTATGATCGATGTCCATACCATGTTCCAAAGCTCCCATTTTTGCACAAGAAAGGAGGATGCTGGAAAAAAATTGAAGTAGAAATATAAACACTTCAAAAATTAGAATGAAAGTTTGAGTAAAATCTATTTGTATTTCAAACCACACTTGTTTGAAGTACTACAAAGAATTTTCATGTTGTATATGTCACTTTTATTTTGGTTCTTGTCACTATTAAATGAACATATGTTATCTATTAGAATCATCTTCTTTATGTTGTATTTCTTTGAGAAGGATAATTAAGGGTTATTTTACTCTCCATTCTCATGTTCAACATTGAATTATCAAATTATGTTTAAGGAATGCCATAAATATTTCATAGATGATGATAGGAAATTTGATTGTCTTAGAGGATTATTAAGTAGGATCTTACAAGAAGGCCATAATCATTAGTAAATTATCATTAAGTTTCATTTTGTGCTTCTTACTAACTAGAATATTATCTTATTATGTGATCCAACCAACCCAATTTAACTTAGGGTGTTAATAAAAATATAGGCCAAAATTTTCAACCAAACCTTTGGAAATCAAGATAGTTTGAGAACAAGAATTAGAAAGTGCACATCAATATTAACAAATTAACATTAATATTGAACAAGGATTCTTGATATCCAACAAACTAGCTTTCCTATTAGTGCAATTAATCCAAGAGCACAACTTTGAAGTGCAATCTATCTCTTTATCTCTTCCAATGTAGAGATGCTAAATTGGCTTACCCTTTTCACCTTTATTTTGAGGTTTCATCTTATAATGCAACCTGATTCAACATAATAATTTTATATAAGTATCTTTCCCACAATGACCACAATAACTAGTAGGATTTACTTTTTGTGCTTGTAGCACTTTCCTTTTTTATCTTGTCTATAGCTCCATTTGTTTTTTAGTACAGGTCTGATGGAAAAATTTGAGCAAGTACACATTATTCTTTATCCTTCAAACACTTTCCCTCTTTGTAAAATTTTATGTTAAAGTTATTTCTTAAATAATTTCTTAATCTACATCATTATTTAACAAGATTATGCTTTCCTACAACCATATTAAAATTATAGATTTTTGAAGAAATTCGAAGTGTAATTTGCTAGTTTCAACTTAGCATAGGAAAATTTCATTCTTCAAAATTAAGAAAATTCAATTGAAATTATACCTCTTTGTGCTCAAATCATTGTTCTACCCTTTCTACATCTACAAATGAAAACATCTCAACTATTGATTTACCTATACATCAAGGTGTGTTTGGTAAACTAGAAATTGACCATGGAAATTTTCCTCTACTATATATTGGGATGTTCCCTTACTCTACAACATGAGCATAACTTATCTTAGAGACACTTTATTAAGCACTATGTTATCTCATTGGTTGAGATGATAATGCACCTTTAGTACCAAGATTGAGGAATCTTACATGTATATCTATGCATATGGTTTTCTTTGGAAAAAAAATTATCTTTTTGACAAGGAATAAAATTCTAAAATTTCTCTATGTTGCATACCTATACATTGAATAACAACAAACTCCACAAGGAAATAACTTGTTGGCCCTTGTGATTTACACATGTATTATATATATAAGATCATTTTATATATTTAAATGCATAGTTACAAGTTTCTACATTTTGGTGAAATGAAGACATGAAAAAAATTACATTAGATTTATTAATATTTCAAATTAATTTACTAACTTCACTTGTTTAGCTACATTTCTAAGTTACATTAAATTTATTGCACACATGCACAAGAACTAGATAAATAGAGAAATACATTCTAGATCACTTGTAAATAGTTTTTTTTTTCTTAATTTATATTTAATGCACATGTTCTAGTATTTCTATTCTCTATAGATATATTAAAGCAAGAACCTCATTGCACATTCAAGTACACATCATGGTAAATGCACCTATTCCACCTCAAGAACTATTTGCATGTACTAATAGTGAGATTGAGAGTTTGAGAGTTTCAATAATTGATTGTACCAACACAGGCATATATAAGGAAACTTGCAAGTCCATATTACAGAGCCTATAGAAAATTAGAGATAAACTTGAAGGCACTAGTGCATATTCCCCCGATAGTGTACCCACTATTCTTTTCGATATGTAGGAAGAAGTCTATGGTGCTAATTCCTTTTCTCAAATTCAGGGTTTGGTAACCAAAGAAATGATTAAAACACAATGCTTTCCATACTATCAAGATAAACCTAAGGTGAAAGCATACTAGGTTTCAAAATGTGTGGATGGTGCTATGGCTACTTTGATCTATCCTCAATTTCTTGCAATGTTTGGTTAATATCCAAATAATGACCAAATTCCCTTATATTTTGCACAGCAGTTGCATGGTGGGGTTCATTTGGGCCTCAAATTCAACTATTGTGACCTTCTAGCATATCTTGGTCAAGGGCATGGTAGAGCTACCGATAGGGACCCTTATCATCGAGTAGATCGACTGACTCTAGTGTGTAGGGAATTGGCTGGCGAGAGATCTCCTGCTCTCTCCCTAACCTTGGCCCCCTCAACAGATCAAGTTGTCATTACTCCCCAAAGGGAAGCAATTGATAATGTCAGTGATATCGTAGTTGTTGCCACTAGGATAGCTAGTGATCTTGTGGGTTAATATTTGATGTCAAGATGTCCACGATCCAGACCTTCATTTACAACACAATACAGTAGTGTTGATTATGATCCTTATGCTATGGCGGGCATCCCTACACCCACATAATTGGATGTTCTTATTGGAGAGATAGAACATAGTACTTTCCATTGTTTGGTTGAAGACCTCTTAGAGGCATATGCCTTCATTGTATCAAAGCTTGGGATCTTTGTAGATCAGGTAAGACATCATCTAGGTACATATTTTCATTCACATATAAGATCCTATCATTCTAATCACCTTGGGCCCCACACCAGTGCACATTAGGATCCACCTATGGATCTTTCGATTGTTGCATAGGCTACTGATCCTTTAGTCGACATGGAGAGGATGCAGAATTCTATAGGTATTTGTGGATGCCAAATCTGCATATCCTTAAACCTCAACATAATATTATCATGTTAGTCATTTGAAACACATTAAATTAAACTTCCCTATGAAATACTTAACCATGCTAAAATATGCAAACAAAATAGAACAAAAACAACTAATTGCAAGTATATGAAAACATGATCAAACCCCTATCTTATAGTGGATTGGTGCTTCTTTGATGTGGAAAGAATCCCTTTCCCAATCCTTGACAAGCTCCTGGATGGTGGATAATGCAAGATGATATGGTATGAAAAATGATCAAGTTGTAGATTGTGGATTTGTGGAAGATTAATACAATAGAGGAGGCCTCTATTTATAATCAAGAAGGATAGAAGAATGCAAAACATGGAGGATGTGGGACTAAAGATCCACCAATGACAAGATGCCACTTGTCAACATGTGAGAGGTTGAGGAATGAGCACATTTTGGTCAATGTTCCAAAGAGGGGGAGATTTAAAATTTCAATTTGATGAAAAGATGAGTTAAATACTTAGTTTGACTTGTGCAAGAGACATGTAAGAGCTCTTTAAATGCTTTGTTGGATGTACATGTCAATTTGGGGGGAGATTCAAATTGGAGGAATATTCCCTGAAGATTCCTTGTTAAGAGAAAATGGAGAATTTAATAAATCAATAAATTGATTTATTTGTCCAAGTGGGAAAAGCTAGAGGATGTGATGCGTGATTAGGATTAGATTAATCATGATTTGATTAATTTAAGTGAAGATTAGGTGACTTGACCATTTTGACTTAGATTTTAAGATTAAAATAAATCAAAATGAGAGGAATATGATTTAGACTTAATTAAATAAATCCTTAATTAAATAAAGAATTTGATTTATTTAATTAAAGAAGATGGCGATAGCTTTAAATCAAACAAATATAGATTTATTTATTTTAAATGAGATGACCTAGGATTAAATAAGATGATTTATTTAATCAAATGAGGTAATGATAAATTGAATTTATTTAATTAGAAGATGAAATTATTTAATCAAATAAAGTGAATGAAATGTTAGATTTAATTAAATAAAGGTTACTCAATTAAAATTATGAATTGAAATGCATGCATATTTTACATGTCTATAGTTTTTTAGAGATGTTGATGCATTCAGATTTGTCAATGATTCCATCTCAGCTGGTTAGTCCCCTTCACTCATAATTACTATGACATGTGAGGGCTAAGACAAATGTAGATAATGAGATGACTCAAACAACTCATTTAGTTGATTTAGTGGAGGTAGCCATTATAGAGGGTTCAGATCCGGTGCCACTTTATATGCAGGTACATGTGTATTTATATGTTTTTGTGTGTGTGCATGTTCAATTCAATTTTTTTTTAAATATTTAAATTTTAGTTTTAATTAAATTATATACATATTGTAGATGGAGATACCTCATGTTACTCCTAGCCCGATTTCACATTGTATACATCAACGTGATTCAGTTGATAATATTGTTGTCATTGGACATGTGAGTTTTAAACTTTTATATGTATGTGTACATACACATATATATCTATAGATATTTATGCATGTACATTTTTAAATAATCTTATATATATAATTCATTTAACACATTATGTATAATTTTATCTCTAGGGCCTCACACATCTATCAGAGTAGGATTCTTATTTAGAGGATCACTTGAGGGTATGTGTAGGATCATGATGGGCCAAAAAGTGGTGATATGATGGGTATGTGTAGGGTATGTGGCTGACAACTTTCTTTTTACCCAAAATTGATGGGTATGTGTAGGGTATGTGGTTGAGAACTTTCTTTTTACCCAAAATTGATGAAACAAAAAGGTTTTTAAAGGAGATTTTCAGCTTTCCACCAATATAAATTATGTTTTACTTTGAAATTAAGAAATAATTATTATTCATTTTCTATTTGAATTATGAGTAAAGTCTTAATTAATAGGCTAATTGAAAAACATCTATAGCTTTCAAAAGTATCACATTTTTGAATCCAAAACATGCATCACATTCTATGCTTTGCATACTATAGAATTTAAAAAAAAAAAGAATTTCATGAAGTTTTGACCAAGTTAAGGTGGTCAGACATACAATTTTATATTTTTAAAAAATTTAATAAAAATTCATAATTAATTATTTACTGGAAAAAATTTACAAAAAATATGCATCACATGGGACATGAGTTCTCTACTTATATCTAAAAATATTATCATTTTATTGTGGTTAGGGTGGTTTAGGAAACACCTACTTCTTTTTTTCCCCTAAATTTAAGTACTACTGCATTGAAATTTCAAATTTTCATCAAATAGATTTTTTTAAATAAACCTAGTAGTTTAGAAACTACATTCAAGTTGCTACAGATTCTATTCTTAAATATTTTTAAAATAATATAGATAACTTATTCAAATTTTTAGACAAGTTGCCTAACTCTAATTTTTTTGAATTTTATCTCCACTTAAGGGCCTGTTTTTCCATGATAATTCTGCACATACCCTTGACTAGGAGTTGACATGACGATTAGGCTACCACCTAGAGGTCCATTTTCATGTAAAATTCTAGATATTTACATATGTATAGACATTTGCATTTATTAATTTTTGATACATTTTGGTACATTTGATTATCTCTAGACATGTATTTGTCCTTGGACTTGATTTATATATATATATATATATATTCAAAGTGATATGTACATGTATGGCTATATATAGCTCTTATCATATACATGTGTTTGCATTTTTGACATGATAGTTTATATTTTTCTAGGTGATGATTTATGTTTCATACATTGAAATTCACATATTTACACAAAGACAAGTGATTACATACATTTTCTTATGATATCCATACATGTGTTTGAGCTTAAATATTCATCTATGTACATGTTTTCTTATGCTTATGTTTATGTTCATCTACATGTACATGTTTTCTTATGTTTATATTTGTGTTCATCTGCATGTACATGTTTGCTTATGTTTATGTTTATGTTCATCTACATGTACATGTTTGTGTATGTTTATGTTTATGTTCATCTACATGCACATGTTTACATAGGTGTTTATACATTATATCTAGATTTAGAGAACTCATGATTAAATGATTTATATATGTTAAACATGTTAGATGTACATTAAATGTTATGGGTACATATGTTACATGTTATATATACACATGTACATGTTTCAAGTTTTAATTTAAATATGAACTTAAATATGCATACAACTTTCAAAAATTGTTATGATTACATGACCTTCTAGTGTATGTTTTAGATCAATTCAAGAACTTGGACATACATATATATGTGTGTTTATTTTTTATATAAATTATGAATTGTTCATTTAAATTTATATATCATGTGTACATGTTGTCTTATTGTTGAATATAATGGTGGCATAACCTACAACGCAAATTCTCTATAATAGATACAAAGAATCAAGTTTATCCTTCTCTTCCTCTTCTCAAGTGTTGACATCTTAATTAGTGGTAAGTTTGTGATATAGCAAAGATCTCATAGGCTAATTGTATCTCAAATATTGGTTCCAATGGACTTATTTGTATATCAAGTCATTATGAATTAGGCCTCTTTGGTAGTGCAATTTTTGAAGTAATATATCGATGAATAAAATACATGAAAGGTTCTTACATTATTACCTCAAGGCAGGAAATCCTATCTTGGAATATGTATGGAAACTAATATATGAGGCAAAAATTGATCTGCACACCTTGATGATAGTCTATGTTTCAAATAGAAACCAAACCACCAAATTGTTTAAAGTATTTTATCACTTAGATAAAATTAGAGAGGAGTAATAAAATTTTAACCTAATTAGAGATCTTAACTCTTAGGAAATCCAATTTTATCTTTGGATGTTCTACAAAAAAGACCTCAAATGTATTGTAAGAAGAGTTAAAAATATATTTTTCTATGTGAATGAATCATATATTTATTATCTTAACCTCATTTGATTTTTATTGCAAAATGCCAATATACCTTGAATTTAATTCAACCATCAATATCCACTCTCATAATTTTTCATAAGCCCTAATATACCCTATGAAAGTACTCTTTAAAAGTCCTAGATTCTAAAGGTTCTATTTAATTTCTATAACTTGGATAGTAATCACCTTTTCACCTTTAGTAATTACCTAGATAATATTAGAACTTAATGCCTCCACACATTTATAGTCATATTTATATTCAAGTTTCAATTGTTGTAGCTTCAACATATATAGATCATACAAAGCATGATCTCAAAATATACATAATATGTATAAAACTAAATATCATGAATCAATTTTCAATAGTTTCTATCTAGATAATCCTAAACTCACAAGGAAATTAAATATGTAACATTGTGATCATCAAAACATCAAGGGATGTGATTAAAAACTATATGAATATATAGATACAAGTGCAATGTAAATTTATATCTCCTATTAAATATGTATATAGATGATATCTAGGTAAAGTGGACTCTCTACTTTAATTAAATAGTACATCATTCTTACAAGTGTACCACAAATTAAATAGTACTTCATCCTTTAAAAAGGTGTCACAAATAAATAGTAAGTTTCATTCTTAAACTAGAAATTAAACTCAAATATTTAAATTTAAACATATACACACTTCACTACTAAGTTTGAATCCTAAGAATATCTAGAAAACTTAACTTACACCAATGTGTTTCAATTACTAATTTGTATCCAACAAAATTTAAAATAATCATCATCAACATATTATAAATAACAAAAACAATGGAGTTCAAACACTACTATAAGTTGTCACTTGAAAATCATGGATATATGTTCAGCCTGCTCTTCAATGCCTTACTCACGGGATGCATTACTTCTAACTAATTCTTCCAAACGATTTTACATTTTCTTTAAATATAGAAGGAAGATTTTGCAATCCATCACAATGACAAAAATCAGCCATCTTTAACTTAAAACTGTCATGAAATTCAAAATTAACATCCAAAATAATTGTTTTTCATGGTCACCCAATTATTATTTGAAATGTACGTATTGATTATAAAATTTTATCTAAGAAATAAACTGTAACTCATACAATCAAATCCATAAACATCTCATCACTGCTGTAAAAATCGTAATTTGCAACAAACTACCTGGGTGTTGATTTGACTTGCCGAAATACTGCAACTGTCTAACAGGAATCCATGAAGGAATTCTTTCCCATCGTGCCTTGCCAACTCAAAGCCACAGGACGGCAGTTGAATGACCACCATGTTTATTTGAATTTCCTATAAAATAATCAATTCTCGCATTGAGGGAGGAGTCCCAAAAGTGATCGTAACACCGGTCATTTGATTTTTCTACATTTTTTTAGTTCCTTTTCTTGCTGCATTCAAGAATCATGGTTAAATTTACATTCTTTGCTAATAGAATAAATAAAGAAATAAGGGCTTTTTATGATTTTAATTTTGGAGATATTGAAAAGCATCACACCATAGATCTGAGATGCTCTGGGTGCCACAACCGAGGAAGGGACCGCTTTGCCGCCATTTGTCTTCCCGAAGTCACGGAAGTGATCGTGCATCCTAAATACATCTCCTTTTATCCACCAGGAATTTCTCTATCAGGGATTGAACTGCATGTTCAGCCATCCTCCACTAGGATGCCTTCCATATATTTTATTTTGGCTTAAAGAAATTAGCAATATCCATAAATATTTGTTTCTTCTCAGAGTCCAAACCATCAAAGCCGATTTTAAGAGATTGCATAACTTAATTAGATTGGATTTTCCTTACTTTTTCTAATTCCAAGTCTGAATAATTCTCATCCTTTCCTTCCACAAACATGGGTGCTCAAAAATTTGAGTGAGAGGGGTAAGACTCCACAGAATTCATGAACCTTTCAACCAGCTGCTCACATGGAAGGATCAGGGCCTTTCAATTTCTCTCAATATTCACCTTGAGAAAGCTCTCCATTAAATCAAATTTGATTTACTTTTCTAGCATTGACTTTGCTCTTGCTTTACAACCATCCCTCTAAATATTACCTTGAGAAAGCTCTCCATTAAATCAAATTTGATTTACTTTTCCAGCATTGATCTGCTCTTGCTTTACAACCATCCCTCTAATTCACTTATTAGGTTTTGTCCCACTCGCACATTCTGCTTATTTATACCATCCATTTCTTTGTAAGTCGTTTATTTTTGTTTTCATGAGATTCCAGGCTGATCAGATCTGCTAGTGTGGTGGTGAGCGCAAGCAGAAAAGATGGAGGCCAACAAAAGACCAAAAGCGAATATTATGAGCGGAACGAAAAGGTCGTCCTTGAAGTAAACCAGATTACTACTGAGCTACAAGGTTATTATGCAGCAGAAGGCATGAATGTCTTCTATTTGTTTCATAATGTCACAAAGAGAGGGAAACGAACAAGGAACAATCACACACATCTAATGAGTGTTATTGCATGGCCGGGTAGGGTTTTAAGCATTTGTTGTTTTCTTTGTTTTTATTGCTAACCCTAAAAATTGTGTATTTCATCCTTCACACGACCTTCACTATTTTCATCACAAAAATGGCCTTCTAACTGTAGATCTGTTCAAGTATAAAAGCCAATCCTATTTAAAAGTTCTTTCATACTGAAAAAATCTTCAGTCAGAAGGCCATTTTTGGTATGGAAATAGTGAATGCCGATTGGAGGCTGAAACACACATTTTTTAGGGTTTAGAAATAAAAAATAGAAAACTAATAAAACCCTGCGTGCTGCTAATAGAAAACATTTCTCCTTTTGGCATTTGGAAACCAACAGAAAACATTCTTGCCTTTAGCCACACCATAACATTGTAGATCATTTATAATCTAGTTTATTTCATCCAAGGAAAGCCATTTGGTTCCCCTCATTAAAATGAAATACGATATCACTTTTGGCCTCCATCTCTTGTGAGGATGTATACTGTATGTGCTCTCCAAAACACTAACAGATCTATCAACCTGGAATCTGAAGAAAACAAAAATAAAAGACTTATTCTGCTACAGTAAACAACATCATCCCAAAGGGAAAACCAGATTCTTTTAATAAAACAGCAAGGATCCAAATTGTTTACCTCTAGCAGATCTTCGTTGCTCCCCAGCATCTATATCTCTACAAATTGTATGCCTAGCATGACCCTCTCTTTCCCTAATTAGCCAAATATACTTCCCCACACAACAAATGACTCTCTTAGGCATATAATGGGACAATAAAACTGGTTCATGCTCAGATCTCCACCATAAGCGAAGCTCATTGAACACATGAAGACTGCCCCATTAACTGCCTCCTAGAATCATTTGTTGGGGATTATATTTGGATAATTCTGAAAAGAAAGGGCCATGCCAGCCAAAGGGAAAAACTAATTCTTGTAATAAAACAATCCAAATCGTTTA
>VDFB02262204.1:0-84635 GCA_007258455.2 Sequoia sempervirens | reverse complement strand
AAGCTCCAAACCCATACTCATGAAGTCTGAAATGTAAAGCCATGAATCCAAACAAATAAGCAACTAAGAAACTTAAATGAATTAAAAAAAAAACAAGTCTTACCATACCATGTCAAAGTTGTATTTGTATTGATGTTGGATTGTGTTTGAATCAATACAAAGCCTCCATTTGATGTTGCAAAAGCTTCAAAGCGTGTTAATGGTGATCGAAGATGTGTTTAAAAGATCTCATGAATTCAAATGTCAATTTAGCATGACTTTGTTGTATGAACTCTATAGATTCTCTGATCATTTTGTAGAATGGAGAGGGTTGTTATATAGATTTCATGTTTTGAGATGAACAATCAAGATTTTTTAGTAAAAGATCATGATCAACAGTTGAGAACCATTGAGAGGAAATAGATGGGAATGATTTGGCGGATTGATAAATCAGGTTGAGTGGTTAGTGGGATTGAGGAATAGATTGAGTGGTTAGTTGGATTGAGGAATAGATGAGTTATTCAACCAATTAGAGTGAGAAATCAGTGGTAATGATTTTCTCAATCACAAGAGGGTGAGGATAATTAATTAATTAATATTTGGAGATGAACGTGCAAGTCATGTTTGACTTTAACAAATAAAGATGTATGTGTTTCAAGACTATGTTAATTGATTTAATTATTCAAGTTTAGAGAGGCGAAAGTGATTTAATTAAATTATTACATGATAACAATTTAATTGATCTAGAAGAATAAGGTATATTAGTGACATAATTAAATAACTGATGTTTATTATTTAATCAAGAAGAATAAAGTTAGATTAGGTGACGACATAGTGAATTAATTAAAATAATTAAATATTATTCAATTAATAGAGGAAAATAGGGTTAATGATGTAAATGATGTGAAATGCAATTAGATTAATGATAATGATGTTGAGAATGGAAAAATGTATTTCAGGATGTGTGATATGCATTAGGTCATTTTTACATGTCTAAATTTTTCCCCTCTTTGAGACAAAGTATTGGTTGTTTTGTTTCAAAGAATTTGATGTTCAGATGAAGATTTGAAAAAATTTCTATGCCCCTGCACCATGCCCTGGTGGTCAGCGAAAAGATAGTATGACGTTAGGCTTCCCCCTCAAGAGATTGGTTGGAAAATTTACATTTTGGGTCGGGCTCACGAGATGGTTTCGTTGTAGTTTAGATGCATAGAGGATGAAAAATTAGGCTATAGGACCCTTGTTTATGGTTTCAGATGTTCTCAGGTGCTCCTATTTTTAACCTAGGAGATTTTTCCAGGTAATAAATTAGGGTTTTGGGGTAAAAGTAGGAAACTAGGGTTCATTTTTCCTCATTTGCATTCTTAGCCTTTACTGAATTCTTTCCTCTGAAGATCTTACTTTTACGATTGTCGAGTTGCAATGTCAAGGATTCTAGGTGCACCACACTATGCAGAGGCGATTTGTGACTTTAGGAGGCTAGCTAGCAAAGCATCGTGGTATTTACCACTTCCCTTCTTGTTTTGGCCTTTCCATGTTTGTGTAATTAATTCTAGAAAACTTTTTTAACGATAGCAGTAATTTTGTGATTTTATCGCTTTTGTCTCGATTTGACCACAATTGTACCTTATGTTTTTATTGCTTTTGAGATTTTTTTCCGCTATCGTTTTCCTTGTGCGCTAATGTAAAACTTGCTCATTCTTGTTAAATTTGTGCACTATCATGAAATCAACTTGCTTTTGTTTGATTTAGCCACTATTATTCAAAATGCTTGCTATTTTTAAAAATAGGGTCATTATCATTTTTCTTGATCGCTATTGTCAAAAAAGTGGTGACTATTGTTTTTCTTGATCATTATCATAATTTGATTTTGTTGCAAATCCTTGACATTATGGGTTGAATGTTGGCAAGCAGTTCTCAAACCGCTTTATTCTAGGGAGTGACAACCACGACAGTTGTTTAACTTGATTGTTAGTTTCTTTGAGGTGGAGAGAGATGTCCTAGATATTTTGGGTCTGTGCTACATATATTATATGGTTGAGATTTGATGTCATATGGCAATGATGACTGCCCTTGTAGAGAGATGGCATTTAGAGTTGTCATCCTTCCACCTACTGACCGATGAGGCGACCATTACGTTGGAGGATGTTTGGAGGATTCTTTACATCCCTATTTAGAATGAGCTTGTTACATACAGTGTTCCACAGGGTACCCTCGCCATCAAGTGAGTACTTAGCATTTGGCGACTATAGGTTGTGCACTCAGAGATAGACTTGTCTCCATTTGTTGACAGCACTAATAGGATATCCATGGTTTTCGCTAACTTGATCACGGGGATTTTGGTGCATGATCGTAGAGGTAGGCATTTTCCTATTAAGCATATGACGATGGAGCACAAAACTTGATATGTGTGGGTTTCATGTATTTTGGCACACTTGTACAAGAAAATGCACAAGGTTGCTTATTGTGGAGGTAGTTCTATCTTTGCTAGCATGACACTATTACATGTATGGGCCTAGGAGCATATCCTAGTGATGAGGGAAGATGGCATTATGGATCGAGATCCTTAGGATCCATTTTCTTACAGATATTCATATTTCATGCATTACACATGGCCTGGAAGGTTACGTTACTGGTGAGGTGTTTTTGATGATATGTCTACATTTATTGGGAGGCTATGGCTAGTTTGTGAGGCCTGGCATGATGATATGGAGAAGCTACCATATTTTCGACAAACATGATGGCTGATAGGCCACATGGATAGTTTTCTAGAGTGTTATCTTCCTAACAAGGTCCTTCGTCAATTTGGAGAGTGCCAAACACGGTTTGGGGATGATTACCATGTGTGGTTTGAGCGAATAGCCTGAGTGGTTAGGTTGTGGGGGCCACAAGCCTCTTCTATTGATGCTTTGGCCAAGTTCAGATGACTTGCCCCATTTGAATGTGGTTGGGCAATAGGTTTGGTAGAGCCAGGAACTACTCGGGACTATGATCAGTGGTAGGCTCGTCGTATTCCCTTATGGTTTACAAATTCTGCTAACACTGGGCCAATCAAGGGACAGGTGCAGAGGGTTGTTGACATCACAAGGAGGAGAGGGGACCGTCAGAGGTTGCGTATCACCGTGGAGCTACTAGATAGAGCACGAAATGATGGTCAACAGGTTCAGCATGATGGGCATGATGTGTGTGATGGACAACATGATTAGATGCAACAAGATTAGCCAGCACTATAGGGTCCACCCCCACAAGTCGATGCAATAGTAGCAATATAGATAGCCTAGTTGACTGTAGACAGGGATGCCCATATTATTGAGAGGGATGTGGAGATTGTGTGGAGGCAAGTTGTCAAGGGTTAGGTGGTTTTTATTACTATAGAGCGAGATGGATTTCACTAGGAGAGAGATTCCCTTAGGCAATATTTGGCTATAGTACGTTAGTAGGGGTTAGCTATAGATATTTCAGTAGCCTTCTCTATTCTCCTTGCTTAGTATTAGGCCAATCGGGATCAAGTTTTGCAGTTGTGTACTTATTACTAGACATTATATGAGGCCTTTGCTTTGAGGGCTCAAAGATGGCCTCATTTTGGAGAGCCAAGCATAGTGATAGGGGCAGAGTCAGAGGAATAGTCAATAAGATAGCCTCATCAATTCCCAGTTATTTTGTAGCCATCTCCTCACTAGCAAGGATCTCCTCCATGAGACAAACAAAAAGGTTGTGTTGCACTTGATATTATATGATGTTTATTGCTTTAGAGACTTTATGTAAACATGATATTTATATACATTCATCGGCCTAGTTAAAGCCTCGTATATATGTATTTTTTTGTACATTTCGATATCACACATGCTACTTGATGATGTATGACATTCTCATTTTTGCTAATATATGATATATACTATGCTTTGATGTGGCTTATTATGTGTTATGAGATGATTATGGATTCTTATAGATGATTATGGATGGTGATTTACATATGCTCATGTTTTTTGTACTTTTTGATGCATTTATATGATATGGATGGATGTTTGATTTATATATCTATGTGATGGATGATGATATATGATGCATATGATGGATGATGATATATGATGTATACTATGGGTTTCTATATGATGTGTGATGTTTTTTTGTTTTATTATGTCATGATATGTACCAATGAATTGGTGTATGTAGGATGCATGTGGTACTAATGATATTGTGATGTAGGAGGGTATGTGCAGGATCATGATGGGCCAAAAAGTGGTGATATGATAGGTATGTGTGGGGTGTGTGGCTAACGACCTTTTATTTACCCAAAATTGATGAAATGAAAAGGGTTTTTAAAGGATATTCTCATCCTTCCACCAATATAAATTATGCTTTACTTTGAATTTAATAAATAACTATTATTCATTTTCTATTTGAATTACGACTAAAGTCCTGATTCATAGGCTGATTGAAAAACCTCTATAGCTTTCAAACTATATCATATTTTTTGAATCCAAAACTCGCATCACATTCTATGCTTCACATATTCTAAGATTAAAAAAGAAAAAAATGAATTTCATGAAGTTTTGACCAAGTTAAGGTGGTTAGACATACAATTTTTTATATTTTTAAAAATTTGTAATAAAAAAAATCATAATTAATTATTTACTTGGAAAAAAATTACAAAAAGATATGCATCACATTGGGACATGATTCCTCTACTTATATCTAAAATATTATCATTTTATTGTGGTTAGGGTGGTCAGACAGACACCTACTTCTTATTTTTTCCTTGAAATTTAAGTACTATTGCAATGGAATTTCAAATTTTTACCAAATAGATTTTTTATTTTCTTAAATAAACCTATTAGTTTAGAAACTACATTCAATTTTCTATAGATTCTATTCTTACATATTTCTGAAAAAATATAGATAACTTATTCAAATTTTTACGTCAAGTTGCCTAACTCTGATTTTTCTGAATTTTTTGCCACTTAAGGGTATGTTTTTTCCATGATGATCCTGCACATACCCAGGATGGATTTATTAGTTAGAAGAAGTTTTTATGATTTAGAGATGGATTAAAAAATGATGTTGTTAGTTTTTGATGAATTTAATTTTTCTTTCATAGAGGCTTCATATCTTTAGCAATCCTTATTGATGTAGCAAACAGAAACAATACACCACGATATTGATAATCGATGTGGATTTTTATCCATTGCATGGAATTTGACTCTACAAACAAAGAATATTCTTGCTCATACCAAATATACAAAAACCCTATTAATAGGTGAGAAGTTTCAAAACATTTCAGACCAGTTACATAGAGAGGCATAAATTACCTAACATGTAACTGATACACGAGTTTCCCAAAAATAAATCCCACACACAAAAATAAAGAAAGTATTCATTGTGGTAGGATCACAAAAATATCTAACAAACAGAACAAATAGAAATTGAAGATAAATATCTCCATTCCTTCCTCTCTCAATCCTTATGGACATCCTCAAGAGATCCTAGGAATGTGATATGAAGATAAATAAAAAAGATAAGATATAAAAAGATAAAAAAAAAAATGTTATTGTATCACTTGCCATAGTTATTTGATGTTTCAAGATGTTATCCATCAGTGACCTCTATTGTAGGAATTTTTTATTTGTTAAGACATACATTAGGATGTTGATGGTGAAAAATCGATAGGTAGGTAGTTGAACACTTAGGCATTGTTTAGTCTGATGATAATCAAGTCTTCATGATCCTTTGCTTGGGAGTTATAGATTATGATGTTTTCTTTTTTAGTTGATTGCATTATCAAAGGTTGAAGGTGATGTTTGTTTATTATGAATGGAAAGTTTATTACAGATAAGTGATAATGGAGATAGGAATTTTGAGGTTTTCTAAATTATTTGATGTTGTTTTTGTTGTTTTTGGGAGATTTAGAGACAATTAGGGGGACCTAAATGGACTGACCTAATTTCTCGAGGGTTGATCAAAGATTAGCCTTGCCTACATGATGAATGCAGAGAAATTATAGTTCAACTGTATTAATTGATATTGACTTTGGATTTTGATAAGATATTTGAATTTTTTGTTTGTTTCGAAGGACTATCCTAGGGTCTCAAGGGCTCATTGATGATGGCATTGCCTATGTTATACACATAGAGGCTCGTAGTTCGTGTTGGTTCCTTTTTATGCTGTAACTAGGTTGGTCTTCTAATCTACCTATGGAATTTCCAATTCCAATCAAGGGCAGCTCGAAGGACTTGGACCAACTAACGAGGACTTTAAAAGGCCTCCTACACTTGGGGCACTACAAGACCTGGGAGGGTGATCCCTTTAGCAATATCAACAAATTGAAACACATACATAATAGAATATTTCTCAACAAATAATCTCATTTAATAGCTCAACATAATAGGATAATCTTCTTGAATAGAATTGGTTGTTCATCAGTAATATCAACTACTTGGAGCATGAGATAACCACAACACTATAACACACAGGGATTTAAAATGGTTTTGAATTTTTAAGATTGGATGTTTCATACAGTACTAGCATTTAAGCTATGATGTTATATCTCAAGCTCAAGTCTCTCCTTTATACAAACATATCATAATTTTGAATAGAATAATCAAGGATTATGATGTTCATCTCATTGCTCTGATGTGTGTGTTTTCCGTTTTAGCTTTAATTCAAAGAATTAATTAAAATGCTTGGATGGAATCATGGATGGGTATGTTTGTAAAGGGATTTAGTAAGAAGTATCGGGTTGGGATAGAAATTGATACTATTGTAATGCAATATTGTCAGGGATCATATGTGCTAAGTATTTAAATCTGTTGTTGAATCATAAATGTTTGTGAGTTTGACTCCCCAATGGTATATGGCACTGATCTAAATTGTGTAAGTTTGTGAATCTTTGTGTCTGTGTGTCTTTGCTTAGGGCTTGCCGCCAAATTGCAAATAAAATGACTATCTTAAATTATAGAATAATGTTGTAATCATCTCATGCTCCAAGTAGCTAATATTACTGGTGAAAGGCCAATTCATTTTAGTGGTATCCTATTCTGTTGAGCCATTTGTGGGATTATCTGTGAATTGTTAAAAATTGTTTATGAATTTGGTGCAGAGATCATAATCACATTATAGGGACCACCCTCCTGGGTCTTGTAGAGCCCGAAGTGTAGGAGGTTATTTTAAAAGGTGGTGTTCAGTGAAGGATAAAGTTCTATTGACTCAACTACTAATAGAGTTTGGCGAGAACAGAACTCCCACCGGTCGAGCATTCTGCCCATTAGAATAGTAGGGGCCACCGAGGGTCTTTCCTTCCCTCACCCCCGGATGGAGCCCCGGTGAAGGAGCATGTTTTCATTCCCCGTTAACAAATTGATTTCTATCGGTTCAGTGCTTACGCGACTGGGCCCCCCCCACCCCCCTTCAATATTGTAGATTATATTCGTGGGAGCCCTTCCCTAATAATCTAGGGGGTTCAACACGGAGATAGATGGAACAGATGAGGGGCGGGCAGTGAACTCTATCACAGAAAGGGGCGGGCAGGAACAATCAACCCTGGCAGGGAAGAATCTAGGGAGGGTGGGAGGAGTAGAATTGATCCTGCGTGATGAATCAAAGGAGATGATACAGGTGACCGATTCCCTCCCTCAAGTTGTCAAATCTTGCACAATCAATCTCTCAACCTTTCAATGACTGACCAGAAATAGATAGGCTTGTTCAATCTCTCGATCAGTGACAGGAACAATCAACATGAGGCATTCCCACCCCGAAAACTACAGAATATCCAGGGCTTGGTGAATGATTGGTCGAGTGTAGGGTTGGGTGCGAGGAGTAACGGAAAAATCCCTCCCGGGGAATGGCTTATTCCCCCCCCTATAGAAAATTGTGGGAGGGAGTTATACTCCTATATCCTCCTCCATAGAATAGTAGGGACCCACCCCGGTAGATTAATTGAAGTGGTTCACCTGGGTGGCCTTTCATGAACGGGTGCGTATGGGGAAATACCACTTAATCGGTTATTGGCCATTGCATTTTTCACTTTCACTATTTCTCTCTCTCGGAAGGGGAGTAAGAGCAAGAAGCTAAAGAGGGGTTCATGCCATCCGGTGGGTAACCCGTGGAACTCCATGAATCACCAACCGGCTCTGTCGATACTGGAAGAAGGGAATTTGTAAATACAATTGCTTTCTACCGGGCCAACTTCTACTCCTCCCTCCCGTGGGGTTCTTCTGTCCCCCCATCCCTCCCTTGGGCCCCCCAGTTGTGGAAGTAAGACTCCAACTCCTGGTCATGGTATGCCTGTAAACAGATCTGGATTTGAACCCGTCGCTCTCGGATTAACCCCCACCCTTTCAATAGCTTAGTATCGCACAGAAGTGGAACAACTCTTTTCCCGATGGGGTGGGAATTAGAAGTAGTGGGAAATAGAGATGCCAAGGGTGGGAATGCCGCCTTCTTTGACGAGATCGATCTAAACCAGTAGTCCGTCCGTTCATCACTGGTCAAGTCATTGGGGAGAGCTTGTTGCCTCGTAGCCTTCGATCGAGCACCAATCCTTTTCTCTCTCCCTATCGCCAATTCTGGGTAGAGGGCTATCTCATACACGAAGGGTTATGTAGACAAGCCATTTCAGGTCGGAGAAGCTAAGCTGAAACCCTCTCCCTATAGATCGGTAATTCTCTTCCGACCCGCCACCCTGCATTGGGGATAAGAAGATGGATGTTCCAGCTGTAGGATCAAGAGATGGCGGGACAAAGGGCTACTGCAATAATAGATGCAGAGGGGCAGTCGACTGCTATCTGTGATAAGAAGTTCGGAGGAATGGAATTACTTTCTCCCAACCCCAAGTAATTGTCACTGCCCAATTTCTTATTCCCACCCCTATGCCCGAAACTACTCAAACTCTCCTTCCCACCCGGCACGGAATGGATTCAACAACAAATTTCCCCGGATCTGCTGTTACCAATACTAGTGCATGTTGCTCCTCCCAATGCTGTCACTAGATCCAAGGGATTTCAAAATGCATTCCTGCTGCTCCTTCTCCCAATGATTCAGCATATAACAGCTTTTGGATCAATTAGCAACAATAGATTGGATAGGGCCCGCTAACAGGGTCAATAGTAAGTGGGAGGCTCGACATTCTTGCGAAGTTGAGAAGCTTAGCTGTCTATATACGTCACATGGAAACTATAATTGGGCAATAACAAAAAGGGTAATTTCTAGAGATTGCCCTATCGAAACAAAGGACTGGCAATTCGTGGCTGCAGGAACTAAACTGTAGTTGTCTGCTTGTTCGACTAGAGCGAGAAAGATAGAGAGAAGAGGGGTGGGGCTGGCTCATATAGCTATGGAAGTGACCCGACCAAGATATGGAGGTAGGGCACTCTATGGAAGATTGTTGGATCTCACAGATAGGGACCTATAGATAGTAGGGGGGGCTGGCTCCGTATATAGGGCCTATTGAACCCCAATGGGTGACCCAACCAAGATATGGAGGTAGGGAGGACCCTACGGGACCCTATCCTCTATAGTGGTGGAATCTCAGGATAGAGATATGGACGGGAGCGGGAACTCCCCCAAATACCTTCCTCCATGGCCCTTCACCTTACCTTTTCTCTCTACCCCGACCAAATAGAAAATAGGGGCCTGTGCCACTAGGCGGCACAGTGTAGAGGAAAAAGACCACTTACCCTTGGCGATATAGGATGGGAACGATATACACCCCATGATATACAATAGATACGATATCAGAACTATGATATGATACCTTCAACTGCTATACAAAACTACCTCCCTTTATTACGTCTAGATATTCCATCCACCCACCCTTAGAGATAGATAGATGGATAGATCAGAACGGGGTCGCTACGCTCCCCCTCCAGCACTTAGGCAGGGGAACTACCCTACCCCAGCCACATACTTAGGCCAGGGGGGTTGGCCCATCACCTTGGTTGGGTCCCCGTTCTGATAGTAGGGCATAGCTGTATGAGCCATCCCCCCCGAGGTCTCGATCCAACAATCTTCCATCGAGTGCCCTACCTTTCCCCTACCAAGGCCGGAGGAGGGATAGATGGATAGGCTGGATGGATGGATGGATAGATAGGCCGGATAGATGGATGGAAAAGAGATAGGCTGGATAGATAGATGGATAGAGAGAGGGATAGGCCGCCCTACTTTTCTAATAACTTGGGAAAGTGCCACCCAACCTATAGTTGCCCTCGGCCTCCTCCCCCTCCTCGTTCTATCGCCCCCCCCACCCCTCTATAGATGCCCCCCACCCCCCGCCAGAGCCCAAACTACTCTAATTGGGAGCCCTATTGAGGCCTATATAGCTCTGAATGAAGCCCCTACCTATATAACTCAACTCGGGGGGGTTGGTTGTATCACGTGGATAATAGATGGATGATAGAAAATCTACACCTGGGCGGAAATCTATGTGGATGAAAAGTCTAACCCTGGGAAACGAAATAGGGGTAAGGTCCGTCCGAGCTCTGAACCCGGAAATAGAAACTTGTCCGAGCAACTCCATTGAAGGCATTCCCTCCAATCCAAGTACCGAGCCAGGAAGAAGGAATTAGCTGAGCCAACCCGAGAAACAACCCCACTAACCAACTAATGGGGTTGGTTAGTGCCAGCTGGTGCAGAGAAAATGTTTGTGAGTGCTCCCTGCCCTGGTGGGGCTAATCGGGCATCTAGATAACTAGATCTATGGATCATCAAGAATTTCCTAACCTTTCTTTCAAACCTCTCCATGATGAGCCCTGCCCCGACCTCGAGTACGAGGCCAACTGGCCGTCAGGAGCAGTATGAGGGGGGCCTGAAGGAGTAGCAATGGGGGCAGGCCGTGAGTAGCAGGCAATATAGAACATTTTGATAGACCCAAATCTCGATGGTGGTGGGAGTGGGAAGATCTGATCCTTCCCCTTCCCTCTATAATCCCTGGGGTGGCCTCACCCTACATACCTTACCGAACATGACATGCATGAATAGGTGGATGGCCTTACCTCACCGAAAATGCTCCTCGAATTAATGATGGGTGGGACCTCAAACAACAGATAGCTCTGTCTAGGGTGAGTGGATGGAACATGCCGCTGGAGAAAACATGCTTTTTATTCGAATGAGCAAGCCTTTCTGCACCTGCTTTGCTTTATGGTAGTGATGTAAGCACGATCCCCCTCGCCCAGACGACGTAGCTACTAGCTAGAGGCAATGGGGGAGTTAGCCACACCGGCAATATGGGACTTAGTCCGCCTGGATGAATTCTGTAACTATCCACTTACCTCCCATATTCCTCCCACCTACCCACATTATAGAGTAGGGGCCCACCCCTGGTCAGCCCGCTTCGGACCGCCTAATAGAGAGAAAGTGCTAAAGTATAGTAGCGAGAAACAACTATAGTAGCTTCCCCCCCACCCTGCTTGGGCTGCCCACTACTGGAAGGAAGAGAGGGTGTTCCGTTCACTCCTCCCACCCACCCCAATCAATTGATTGATAGAATCGGAAGCTATGGTGTCGGTTCGGTTCCGCCAATCTCAGGGTTCAATCCCCTCCGCCCGTTAATAATCAATCCTGTTAATAAGATGTGATCAAGTGGCAAAAGGATGGTTCCGGGACTTCTGAAATCACTCGATGGAAGGATGAACGAGAAGGGAAGGATGAACAAGAAGGGAAGGGAAAGTAGTCAATGGAGGCATCGGACAGAGCAGTGGGGGGGCATATGATTGATCGAGATCCGAAGTCGGAGCAACTATATCCTGGGGGTGAAGGCGGGGCACCGAGGGTGAGGGAAGGAAAGGCTTTACAGGGGGTGTAACAGGATGGCCGCCCCGAGAATCAACGGCATCTTCGATATCGATATCGATATGGAATAGTGGGGGTGTGGGATGGGCCTCCCACCCACCCCGTCGATGCTGCTATCGAAGCTATGGACCCCGCCCGATGCTGCTATCGAAGCTATGGACATTTCTAGTGCTGGTGCTGAAGCTATGGATGTTTCCGGTGCTGGTGCTGACCCAACGAAGTAAACTACAGGTGCTGTTGGTGCTAGTGGTGGTGCTAATGCCACTGATGCCACTAGTGATGGTGCTAGTGTCGGTAGTGGAGGTGGTAGTGGGTAAGCTAGTGCTGCTACTGATGCTGGGTATCAAAGGGGGGGTGGGAAACTATAGTTGATCTGGAAATGGAACTGCGACTACTGGGTATGGACCTTCTTCTGCCTCCTATGCTACTAGGTATAGTTCGAGAGATGCTTATGATGCTGCTGCCTGGTGGGCATGTTGTGCCCAACTATAGTTCCTCCCACCCACCAACCGCGGCCCCCCCGGGCCCTTCGTGCATGCAGGACCAACCCCCCTATATTATAAGGGCCCATAGAATAGTAGGTGTGGGAGGCCCCCGGAGGTAGATTATAGTTGAGATGGCGGGCCTCCCCCTACGGGCCTCCCACAATAATAATCTACCCCTTAGAATAGTAGGGGCCAGCCGCCCCCCCCAATAATAATTGAAGATTAGTTGGCGGGGCTTCACCGGAACTATAGTTTCCCACCCCCCCACCCCCCCTTATAGTTGTTTCCCGGTGGGGTCGGCCTCGGGTGGGGGGCAATAGGAGTTGGGCATGTTACATATAGAATCTGGCCGGTAGTATAGAATCGCACCCTACCATACTCGCCTTAGGTAAACTATCTTTCTAGACCAGATAGCCGTCGCTTCCAGTTTCAAAATGTAGATCAGCAGTTCGGGAGGTTATTCAATGAGAAAGCAGTTCCTCTCATGTTCCTTCCACCCCTACTATTCTATGGGCCGGCTTTTATATCCTCCTCCATAGAATAGTAGGGTCCCACCCCTAGATTAGTTGAGTTTCCTATTCTCCTCCCACACCCCCGAGACGACTATCCAATATTGATTGTTCGGCTCCGCTCCTCCCGGATTGTTCGATTGTTCTTTATTTCCTGCCTTGAGCCCATCCTCGTTGAGTGCCTACTATCATAAGGGGCTCCTCCGGTGTAACCGGGGGTGAGATGTTCTTTCCCGGCCTAACTGACCTTGCCGGTAAGAATCAACTGCTGGGTCCCCGGCTGGGGCTGCTGGCTCTGCTACTAGTGGATCTGGATTGACTTATGCTTCATATACAGCTACTGGTGCTGGTGGTGGGTTTACTGCTGCTAGCTCTGCTGCTGATGGGACTGCTTGCTTTGATGCCGATAGAACTAGGTATAAACCGCCCTATATATCCCACCCCAACCCTAGGGATTTGGATCCGAATGAAGGGACGCTTTCTATAGATGCCCTTACCGTGCCTGCCTATGCTCTAGCTGCCTTTATGGCTGTAGTAGCTGTGATAAAGCGAGAACGGATGGCTTGCTGGCCTCACCCGAGCCCTTTCTGGCTTTGTCTGACTGGCTTTATGATGGCCTGATAGCTTGGCTGCGAGAAAACTTTTGAGAAGGCTTGTCTGTTGTACTTCAATTAATAATTGTTTGACGACTGCCCGCCCTAGCTTTTGGCTTTGCTATCTCCACCGGGTGTGAGTGCTAGTGGTGAATAAACTGTTGTTGGATCGACTGCTGGATCAATAAGATCCGTTCCTGCTGCTGGCTATCGATCTGCTGGAAGGGATGCTCCTTCTCGATCTAGAATTGGAAGGGATGCTCCTGTCTAAAGACAACCAAACCAACAGCCTACTTTAGATGGGAAATGTATAAATAACAAAACTGGACTCCAAGGCAACTCAATGATAGGCTTCAAGCTCCACAAATCAGTTTATCTGGAAGGAAAGGAGATTGAAACAACCAAAGCTCACCCCTACCCATAGAATAGTAGGGGATAGTAGTGGGCCCCAGTAACGGATAGTAGGGGGCCCCAGTAACTTACTGTCTTGGTGCTAAATGGTTTTTTTCATTATCGGCCCGAATGACACTATGACGAGGAAGAAGACACTATGACGAGGAGGAAGGTCGGGGAGCAATGGAGCTTCAGTACCGGTTCGAATCCGGGCGACCTTGGAAAGTAGGATCTCTGCGGGGCGGGTGGGAAACTAGCCATTCCGATAGCCCTACTATTCTAAAGGCGAACTCGATTCTATACGTAACATGCCCACCCTCCCCCCACCCCCCATTAAGTTGAATAGTAGGGCATAGAATAGTAGGGGATCGCGGACATGGGGATTGAAAAAGTGACCCATGGGGTGGGAAACTAGCTGTTCTGATAGCCCTACTATTCTAAGGGGTTGTTGGAATTATAGCATCCTGGGAATAGAAGCAATAGCCTGGCGATGGGTCTTCTAAAGTCTAGAAGAATGGTGATTGCGGCAGATCGGATCCGGCGTCACGATTGGAGGTGCCTAGCGAATACTTCTTGCGCGCCGGTAGGGGGAGAGGGGTGTGGGTTCAAGTCCAACGCTTCCCACCATATCTAGAATTCTGGGCCCCTAAGGCCCCTTAGAATAGTAGGGGGTCGGTCTTCACCGAAGCGCAGGTAGTTCCGGGAACTCTAATTTCACCCGTAGGGGGGAGGTTGGGTATAAGGATCGAGTGAGTTACCGATAGTGAGTGATCATCTTGGGACTGATCTGACCAGTTCATGCAATGACTGACAAATAGAATGCCCCTTCTTCTCTATCTGCGACAGCGAACTAACAGGCATTCCTATCTCATCGTCGATTAATAGAACGAGAATGGTGAGCGCCATGATCAAGTTCATTTCGCTTATACGATGGTTCTCTCCCATCCTAGGCCCTATAGTTCCTCCCCATGACCTTTCATGAATTCTATTTCATTCACCCCCTACTATTCTATGGCGTAAAGAATTCTGTCTTTATTCAGGCTAGAGAAGAAGGCTTGGAATTACCCTACCCTATCTACATGATATGATAGGTGTTTCACTAGGTTTGTCACTCGCAGAATCAGTGCAGTTATAGTCGGAAAGCTCTTATCTTTTTGTTGCCCTACGGTTCCATTCTCGAAGCTCATGGCGCGCGAGAAGCATATCGGCTTTCGCCTGGAAATGAAATGGTCATCCCAGGAGAGCAGGATTCCGATCGGCATCGGCCATTTCAATCATCCACGAGGAACTTTCAAAACGCCTTTAATGGTTATTTAAGCATCCTTCAGCAATCCAATTGGTCTTTCTTGGGTGTTGTTTGCCATGAATAAGACATGTGGAGACGGGATTAATGCAGGTCGACCCATTGAAACCCTCGTCAATTGGTCCAGGTCCTCTGAGCTACCTTTGATTGGAATTGGAAATTCCATAGGTAGATTAGGAGACAAACTTGGTTTACAAGAAAAAACACCAACAAAATGGTGACTCTACTGGGGACATTAGCTTGAATGCTTCTTGTCAGTAGGTCGGTTATCCATTTTGCATAGAGTCTACCATAGTATTTCTAAGATTTGAAGGTTGAGCATTGGGTGTTGTGTTTCTTTATCCAATTAAGTGTGTTATTTCACAAGTTGCATATATCTCGTGTAATGTGTCTTGTGTATTGTCAGTACGATAAGTTATGAAGATATTTTAAGGAATTGTCATGTGTTTTTGAATAGTGGATATTCCCAAGATAATTGGGTGGCGACTCTGATAGTCTCGACACTAATGCGCACTTTATTTCAAGTTTTATACAAGTTGAAAGATCTTTGAACAAGAATAGAGAAATGAAAAGTACCAGGTCATTCATGAAGAACCACCCGAAATCCAGGTTGGAAGGTGAACTTCCTAAAACAAAGAAAAGAGATTGGATAAAGAAGAAACCAGAAATCAGCAATGCCGCTCCCGCGTCCCAGAATCATGTACATCAAGGTACAAGTAAGCCTCTACATCCTATCCTAGAAACTTTTGAACATGTATCTAGACATTCTGAATCAGATAGCTATGGATTTTTTGATGCATTGTTTAATACACCTGCTCAAGAGGATGTAACATGTCATAATAAAGAGCCTGTTAATGTCTAATATATTAAGAGAAGAAGTAGGAGTAGAAGTCTAGGCCATCACACATAATGCACCAGTGATTTTCCTCCTCCTCCTGCTGATGATGATGGAACCCCTTTATTATCTAGACAAGAGGGAGCAAATTTGATAGATTTAAGTGATACATCAAGTTCTGATATAACTTTGCCTGACCCCGAAGATGTTTTTGGGGATATTAGTTCATTAAGATGAGAAATCCAAAAATAGGCTGAGCTTAGGATAAAGGACAAAGAGAAGGAAGTAGATTTGATGAATGCTATTGTTGAAAGGGATAGGTTAATCAAACAGTTGGCAACTATGAAACTCCTGAACCAAAGTAGACCAGACCCAGAAGAAAATGGTCCTGTTGTACAACAAATTGTTGATAAGGAAGTGAAGCCAATGTCCAAAGTAGGTCTAGAGGGTCAAGCTAAGGTCCAACCAAAGCCAACAGATATGAAACCCTTGAATCCTATTATGTCACAATCAGACAACCCAAATCCTAAACCTATTGTAGACAAAGGAAAATAGAAGGCTAAAGGGATCAAGATGAATGAAAGGATGGTTTCCCACCAACCTAAAAAGGATCCCCTCCCACATGTATCATCACAAGTAGAGACTGCCTTAGAAAATACTAGAAGGGAAGGGGAAGCTTTAGTAGAAGAATTAGAAAGGACTGAAATGGAGGCTACAAATGCAGAAAAGAGAAGGAAAATAAGTTTCCTAAAAATGACAAGTCTGGATGAAGTTGCACAAGCCACAACTTCATCAGGTCGTTAGGAGATTTCAAAAAATGATCCTAAGCCTATTCAGGAGAATATCACAAATAATTCTGACCCAAAGGTTTAGGCAACCTAGTTTGTTAATTCACATCAAGGTGGTTCTAAACCTTTGAATAGAGTTGTGGGTGATAACCCTCAGAAAGTTGATGGATTATTCCAAAGGAGACCTATACAATTGGAAAGATATAGGCAACTGTTTTTTGATGGTATTCCCAGGTACCCAAATCCTATCCCTAATGAGTTAAGGGAAAAGATGAACAAATTTGTTGGAAATAATGCCTTTTCAGTAGAGGAACATTTGAAAGGTTTCATGGATATGTTAAATGATTATGAGGTAGAACATGAAGATGTGATGATGAAATTGTTTTTCCAATCCTTGACAGAAGATGCAAGGGATTGGTACAGGGGTTTACCGAACGCCAGTATTGGTTCATGGGAGGAGTTTGAGAAATGTTTTAAAGAACAATATGGTGACAAGAAAAATGCTAGTTTTATGTTGAATGAGTTCAATACTATTAAAAAATTAGCTAATAAGCCTACAACAGAGTTTAACCTTAGATTTCAGAAGGCAATGTATAAGTTATTTCAAGTGATGAGGCTTGATGAGAATGTTTGTCTAACTACTTATTTCAATGCTTTTGATGCTAAAATGGCATATCTTCTCTGAGACAAGGACCCCCAAACCATGAGGGATGCTTTTAGAGAAGCTATTAATATTGAAAGAAATAGGAGAGCTTCTGGCAAGTATGCTAGAAGGGAAGAACCTACTCTTTTGAAGAATTCTAGGGATAAAACTGAGAAAGTCTCTACTGCAGGCATTAAAGATGATGAGAAATGGGATAAGGTCCTTAGTACTTTGAAGGATATAAAATATACTATTGCTAAGCAAGAAAAAGGTATTGGAGGTGATAAGTAGTAGTATAATAGAAGTGACAAACCTCCTAGGTTGCAAAATTATCCCTACAATACAAATTGGAAGGATGGAAAACCAATACTACCTGCCCCGAAGCCTAAAAATGATCAACAGATACCAGATCCTTTGCATAAGTGTTCTATAAATCTGGCACAAGATAGACCATGGTGTGAGGTGTGTGAACACCCACATGATCAGAATTATTGTGGTGTTGCTCAGCTGATTACTACTGAAGGAAAAGAAGAAAATGTTCATTAGCCGACTCCTGATTTTGAACAAGATGATGTAGGTTGTTGTATGGCCTGGTCATATATTGATGAGGTTGAGCTTTCTTCTGATGAGCAATTACAAGAGTTTGATGTGAATAGTCAATGATAGAAAAGTGAATTGTACCATCAACAAGTTTTTTTTGATGAAGAAGGTGAGTGTGGCCATCATACCTGCAATATGGAATAGGCTGAGGATCCAGTATCCTTAAGAAGACCATCAAAAGATGAGATTTCCCCATTAACTGAAGAGATGGCTGCTCAGATGAGAAGTACATTATAGTTAAGAAATAGGACTGTGGGTGGTGAGCAGGGTAAACCTATTGGCCTTTTCATTAAGGAAAAAAAGGGCAAGAGTAAAGATGCTAAAGAAGATAGCAAAAATGATGTTGTCAAAATTAAGGATGTCAAGAATGACAAGATATGGACAAAAAAGATAGAGATCCAAAAGCCCAGTGAAGATGTTGCTCCTTTATTGGTAAAAACCAAAGTGATTGCCAAATCTGTTGAGTCAATTCTAGAGGAAAAAAAGAGGAAACTTGAAGGAAAACAACATTTGGAGAAGAAAGAAACTAATGATGGTATGATTCCTAACCTATCCAAATACACACCTGTGGATATATTTCAAGTGTTGTCTCAAGTTAAAGTTATTGTACCATGGCTTGAGATGATGAGAATAGAGGAGCATAGAGAAAAGACAATAGCCTTGATTACTGGAATTCCTAGCAATAAAGTTGAACAAGGAAATTATAAAGAAACCAGGGAAAATGAAGAAATAAAATTGAAAGAGTTGGAGGGAATTATAACTCAAATTCCCCCTGTGTACCTAGGGAATTCTATCAATATGTTCTTAGAGAATATCACCCCTTTTTTCTTGAGTATTAATATAAATGGGAAAACTCTGAGGAATTGCATGATAGACTCAGGAGCATCAAATAATGTTATGCTAGTAAAGATTATGGAAGCAATGGGCTTGACAGTTGATACTACTCAAGGTAAATGTTATGCATTGGATTTGAGAGAGGTGCCTGTTATTGGGACCATCAAGGCCTTGCCTTATGTGTTGACCCAATATCCTGATAAGGTTTTGGCTATGACTGTTTTAGTTGCAGACATTCCTCCTCATTTTGGAATGCTATTATCAAGGAAGTGGAGTGCATCAATGGGAGGCAACATACAATGTGATATGTCATTTGCTACCTTTTGCGTTGATGGAAAAGATGTCAAGGTTGAAAAATAATCAAAGGTGCCTCATATGATTGAGCATGGTCTGACCGAGGATTTGACATGTTTTATTGACTGTGGGATAAATGAGTTCAAGGCTGAAGAATCCCCTTGTAATTGTGATAGGTTTGTTTCACCGATTGATATAGAAGTTGAAAATCTGTCGAAATCTGATGATGTGTGGACTATGTTTTTTGATGGTGCTAATTCAAAGGAGGGATCTGGTGCAGGTGTGTTGTTAAGGTCGCCAGGTGGAAAAACTTTCAAATTTTCTTTCACCCTATTATTTGAATGCACTAACAATGTAGCCGAATATGAAGTATTGTTGCTAGGTTTAAAATTGGCTCAAAAACATGGGATCAAAAAGCTCAAAGTGATTGGAGATTTTGAGCTTGTGATTTCCCAAGTCAGGTCCCTATATGTGTCAAAGAATAAAAGGTTGAAATAGTATAGAAATGTTGTTTGGGATGAATTCGAAAGTTTTGATGCTTTTGGGATAAATTGGATGGAGAGAGGTCACAATAAGGTGGCAGATTTGTTAGCAAATATTGCACTGAGGCTAGATGACATGACTTATGCTGGAATTTCAAAGGTTGAAGTGAAAACCAGACCATCTGTTCCTAATAATGTTAAGCACTAGCAGGTTTTTGACAATGATGATGATATATTAAGATTTTTAAATTGTGTGGATGAGTATGAAAATCGGGAAATAGATTTTGGAGCTTTTGTTGAAAATATTGATGGTAAAGACGTTGTGTTTGGGAATGAAGTTATTCAATTAAAAACTAATACAATTCCTAAGGGTTTAGTTGTTCTTGAAAGAGTGTTTGACAACCAGGATTGGACTAAAGCTAATTGTGCTACTTCCCATCCTGATGACTTGGAGGAAGTAAACCTAGGGACAAATGCATCACCAAAAATGGTGTATATTGGAAAGAAATTGTCACCAAGGGTGAGGAAGATGTTGGTTGATTTGTTAAGAAAGTTCAGACATGTGTTTGCTTGGTCTTATGATGATCTTAAGGCTTATAGGTAGGATTTTTTTCAACATGAGATTCCTTTGAGTAGTGATACCAAGCCTTTTAGGCAAAAGTAGAGACCTATTAATCCCACATTGGCTCCAAAAATGCAAGAAGAACTTACTAAATTAAGAGATGCTAGAATTATCAAACCAATTAGAAATTCATCTTGGATATCTAATCTGGTGCCCATGAGAAAAAAGAATGGAGATATTAGATTATGTGTGGATTTCAGAAATTTGAATGTGTCTTCATTAAAGGATAATTATCCATTGTCGAATATGGAGACTATGTTGCAAAGAGTGACAGGCTGTGAGTTAATGTCCATGATGGATGGGTTTTCTGGTTATAACCAAGTCATGGTTAAGGAATCTGAACAATTTAATACAGCTTTCACTACACCTTGGGGGACTTATGTATATGTGAGAATACCTTTTGGTCTAACAAATGCAGGGGCTACTTTCCAGAGAGCCATGGATGTGGCATTCTCAGATTTCATTAATTTGTTTCTGGTAATTTATCAGGATGACTTAATGGCGTATTCCAAGAAGGAAGATGATCATTGTGAGCATCTTGAGAAAATATTCATTAGGGCATTAGAATATGGTATTTCCCTAAATCCCAAGAAGTGCACATTTGGAGTAAAGGAAGGAAAATTGTTGGGACATATTGTTTCTAAGAATGGAGTTACAATTGATCCTGAAAGGGTAAAGGAAATAGATAATGTCTTGCAACCCAAAAATGTCAAAGGAATTCAGTCTTTCTTTGGGCAAATAAATTTTTTGAGAAGATTCATTACAAATTTTGTTAAAGTGGTTCGCCCCATTTCTAAGATGCTTAAGAAAGGGGCCAAGGTCGAATGGGAAGAAGCATCAGTACGATCTTTCCATGATATTAAGCAAGCTATTAAGGAAGCACCTGTGTTGAGGACCCCTGATTTTTCCAAACCTTTGCAGATTTTCTCATTTGCTTCTTTCCATACAATTGCAGCTGTGTTATTACAAAAGAATGCTGAAGGTTTTGAACAACCTATATCTTTTTTCAGCAAATCTTAGCAGGCTGCAGAACTCAAGTATGATATAAATGAAAAATAGGCATATGCATTAGTAAAAGCAGTCAAAGCTTTTAGGCCCTATTTGATGGGAGCTACTATAGTTGCTTATGTGCCCAATGTTGTTGTGAAGGACATTTTTACACAACAAGAAGTGTTAGGAAGAAGATGTAGATGGATAAATAGGATCCAAGAATTCAACATTGAAATTCAGATTACCAAGTTAGTAAGGGGACAAGGATTGGCCAAACTTATGACCCAAGGTAATCTTGAATCAAATCAGATAAATTTACTTGAAGAAGAGGAGAGACCATACATATGCGATATGGAACATTCTGACTGGTACGAGGGTGTGGTCTATTACTTGCAAAAGATGAAATGTCCTGATGATTTGAGTGAGAATGAAAAGCAGACATTGAAGTTACATGCTATCAAATATGTTATCATAACAGGAAAACTCTAGTGGAGAAATGGAGAGGGTGTTATGTTAAAATGTGTAGACCAGGAGCAAGCAAAGGAACTCTTGAATGAAATGCATAGTGGAGTTTGTGGAGGGCATTATATGGCCAAAACTACTGCACACAAAATAATGCAGACTGGGTTCTGGTGGCCTACTATTTTTAAGGATGCACATCAATTGGTAAAGACATGTGATGCTTGTCAGCGTTTCTCTGGTAAGTTAAATTTCTCTGGTAACTTACCTTTAAAACCGGTTGTAGTTCAATCTCCATTCCAGCAATGGGGTAATTATTTTGTAGGAGAGATAGCATGCAAATCAAGTGGGGGCCATTCATGGATATTGGTGGCTACTGATTAATTTACCAAGTGGGTGGAAGTGATTCCAACAAAGAAAGAAACTAGTAAGGTGGTAATTGATTTCTTAATGAATAATATAGTGACTACATTTGGATGTCCTAAAAGGATTTTGTCAGACAATGCAATGTGTTTTAGGTCTAAGGAATATATGGAATTTTGTGAAAAATATGGCATCCAAATCTCTTATTCATCACCTTACCACCCACAAGGGAATGGACAAGCGGAATCAAGCAATAAAAGCTTGATGAAGATTATCAAGAGAATCCTAGATCAAAATAAGAAGGCATGGGATTCTAAATTAAAATTAGCAGTCTGGGCAGACAGGGTGACTGTGAAGAAGGCAATAGGATGTGCCCCATTTGATTTAGTCAATGGGATAAATGCAAGGTTTCCCCAGAATAACCTCATGGGAATGTATAGATTTGTCTAGCTGTATGATGATGAGATAGAAGATGAAATGCAATTGAGAGTGAAAGCTCTCATAGAACTGGATGAAACCAGAAGGGAAGCTTAGATGAGAAATGCCAAATTATAGTTGCAGGTGAAAATTTTGTATGACAGAAGGACAATTGCAAGAACTTTCTAGAATGGAGATATGGTTTTGATATGGAATGCTAGGTTGGAAGACAAAGGGAAACATGGTAAATTTGATGCAATTTGGGTAGGACCATTCTTGATAATTGATAAGTGGGGGGAGGATTCATATTTCCTTCAAGAAATGATAGGTGACATTCTTGAATTGCCAGTTCATGGACAATTCTTGAAGTTATACTTTAGTTGAGATATTGTTTTCCATGAACAATAGCTATAGGTTTGTATATAGGTTTGTTGTTGGTTTCTTTTTATGGGATTGTCTTTCTAGATAATCCTTTTGGTTGTCTCTGCAATTGGTTTGCTCTACCTGAGATTATGTTTTTCTCACTTCATTCCAGTGGAATGAATGTCCCCAATTGGATCCACTGATGGAGCCTCAAATTTACGTCCTAGGTTTCCTTTTATTATTAGTTTGTCTTGATTATTCGAAAGGCACTTAGGGCTAGAATTTTGCTTTGCTTTCATGAACCCTTGGTGTTCTGTCTTTGGGTTGGATCTTTGACGTCGTTAATTTTTGGAAGAGGTTTTAAAAAGAAAAACAACTTATGTCCCATTGAATCATCTAGGCCTGGCCCTTTTTAATAAAAATGTTAAATATTTTGTTGGCCTCCTTTTATTTACTAAGGTCTGAGTCGGTCCGTTCCCTATTCTTTTAAAACAACATTAAGTCATCGACTGTCGTTGCCCTAGGCAGTGTCCCCTTCCCCTTATTTTCTTTTAAGTAACTTTAATGTTTTGCAGGGGTTATTTGATGGTCGTTGATTTCCCTATGGTTGATCTTGACCGCTCCTCGCGATCCCGTGATGACATCACCACTAGTTGTTTGGTGATCGCAATATAGCGGGCGTGTGCCACGTGTCCTAGGTTGCCAATGCTGAAAAGGTAAATAAAGTATCTAATAAGTGTATCAGACTTTAGTGCATTATCAAGCGAGTTACTCAATCACATGTGTGATGCACATGCTCATAATCAATGGCAATGTCTTAATCTTGATGAAAAAGTTGCTTAGCAGATAGGTATTGATATTGTTCCTTGTTATGTGTGATCATGATCATCGATGAAGAAAATCAACGGTTGCTTGCCATCGCATGATCCTAAACTAAAGGAATTTTAATGATTGCGATATCGCGGGAAGGTGCCACGTGTATTCTTTTGGCGCTACATATTATTGTGGGCCCTCAAAAATGATGTGGAGGTGTTGTCAGCCTTTTTAAAGTGGACCATTCGATGATCTAATAGAAACAAGAGATCGACGGTGAAGATTTAAATTTGCGTCAAATACAATTGAAGCCATTGGTGTGGTATGCAAGTAAGCTTTAATGGCGGACGAGACGTCTACGGGCCATTTTTCTTAAATTCTAAGTGTTTAATTTCACACTGCTTTCACCACTAAGGCATTCAAGTGTTTTCGAAGCGATCCAAAGCCAAAGATAGAGTTTTCAAAGCAATTACAGCAAGGGTTTGATTTTCTGCAGGGCACGAAATTCTGTGAGTTATTTTTCTTTATCACTGTTCTGTTCGAATGTGATTCTTGTGGAAGGTTATGTTGTGTTGATCAGGGTTTTTCTGGATTAAGGTTCTAGGGTTACTGTTTCTTTTGAATTGTGGGAAATTGCAAAATTCTATTGTAATTTCGTTTTGGGTAGCCCTAGTTTGTTCACAATTTGGTCTTAGGAGAAGCCCTAGTTGTTTGAAATGGTGCCAACAAAACAACACTCTGGCCATATTGATTACTTGCAAAGGAATCTATATGATGATTTCCTTGACCAATTCCCTTTGTCAACAAATGACAAGAAGAGGGGTTTAGTTTTAATGAGAGGGATAGCCTTAGGTGAAGGATTGAGATATAAAACCTATAACATTGCGGATGTTAGGGTACTAATGACGGGTTTGGAATTGTTTAAAAGATGGTATAGGCAGTAGAATGCATCTCATCCTTTTTCAAATGGTTGGAGGTATGATATGGGAAAGCTTGTGGTACCGAATGTGCTTCTTGATGTTGAGTACTCAGGGCAGTGGCTACAAGATATGATCCTGTCACAAGGATTATCAGGGATAATGATGGTGAGGTTCTACTGAATATAAATGCAGATGTGATTCGGCAGGTTTTTGATTTGAGTGAATATAGCTCATTCTTGGTCCAGATAGACCTTGAGGAAATGAAGCGGGAGTATGCCAAAACACAACCTCTTTTTAGATCAAAATTGCTTCCTCCTCATCTAGCCAGGGTAGGCAGTTCAACAATTCACATCAACCCGACTGATCGGGAACCTTTCAGGTTGAGTTGTTTTGCTAATCATTTCTTGGCAACTTTTTATTCACTTTTCCAAATTTTAGGTTTCAGCCCCAGTACTGTGATGTCCATTGCCTATATGTTTATGGGGGCTCAAATTCAGCGTCCTAACTTTTCTGTGGTGTATGACTATGCTTCTTTCCTTGCTGAAAGGATACATGAGGGTTTGCTGAACTTATATGTGGGGGACACTAGTAATCCTTTCTTTTGGTACTCCTTATTAATGTATATGTTCTTGTATGAGAATGTCGACTTCTTCTCAGAGAAAATGGAGTTGAGGCAGGAGGTGAATGGAGAAAGATTACCAGTGCAGGCTTGGAGTGCAGACTTGTCTTGCAACAAGGGAGGTGCCAGCTTTGTGCAGTTTGATAACTGCTTTGCTTCCAAGCTCAAAGCTATATTGATGGTGAATGTGCTAAGGATTCCTGAGGATTTGCACAATTTCCTCTGACCCAAAGTAAGAAAGTCTGATTTGAAGGTATGTCATAATTGGGGTGACATCATTCCATACCCTGTAAGCACTATCTTAAGGGTTTATGGTTTCCAAGGAGCTCCTCATATTCTCCCATATAATGTACCATCAAGGATGGGTTTTGCAGAGGTCATGTGGCAACTGGGTTGCATTCATGAAGACAATTTGACAGGAAGAGGAAAAGGGACTTTGTTCCCTGATTATACTGTTCTTTCAGATTTTGTATTTTCCAAGGGAGGATGGGTTTACTTTGATAGATATTTTGATGATTACCATTTGAAGAGTGGATCTTTGAGGCAGCATGACCCTGAGGGATTCTTTTCCCTATTCAGACAAAGAATTAAGGGTGGCAAGTTTGTTCATGTTTTCAATTTTCCTGAAGATTTCATTAGGAATGAGTTTGATTTGAGCCAGCAGGAATTAAACAAAGAGAAATGGATTGCTTATGAGAAAATGTTGGCCATGGTGCATAAGCTGGATCCAAAGTATGATCCACTAATGGAGTTCACTCCATTTCACAAAAGAATTGATTTCTTGATGAATAATTTCAGAGAAATCATGAACACCTTGAGAACTAAGAAGATAAATTTGGAAGTGGACTTGAAAATTCATGGATTGGAGGTGAGGCCTAAGGAAGAAAGGTCAACCTATCAATCACCAAGGGATAGGCCATTATACAGAAGGAAGAGAGATGATAGCAGTGATGAAGAGGCAGGAGATATAAAAGGAAAACAAATAATGAAAGCATCATCACAATCGGGTCATGGAATCAGAAGGTCAGGAGGGATAAAGATTGTGGATCTTGATTCACCACCTAGGGATGACCCTGTGGAGCCACCATCAGATCCAAGCCTTAAGAGGCAAAGAATTGAGGAATCACAAGAGGATCTGGTGGATGAGATAATTCTAACTGATCAGGAAATGCAAGTTGGCATCCCCTCCCCACCTAGATCAGCACAATTGGTGCTAACTGATATGGATATAAAGGGGTAGTGTGTACAAGATGCAAGGATGGTGGCCTGCAAGGCATTCTTGGATGATGATGCCCTTGTGAAAACTCTTGTTTTCTTGTAGTTGGTATGGAGGATGAAACTTGAAGAATATCAGGACAAATGCAAGAGAAGGAAAGAATCAAAACTTTATAGATCTGACCAAGAGAATGATGATGAGGTCAAAGCCGAATTAATGGAACAATTCAAGAACATCACTCCTAATGAAGGAAGGAAACTTGTGTCCTAGGCTGGTGTCTTACTTCTCCCTGAATGGGACATAGCTGATGTTGTAGCATTCAATGCTATCATGCAGTCCAAGCATCCTATGCAAAGTAGCAAAGAGGAAGTCAAGGCAGCCCTACAAGACTCTGCATTTAGTGAGGAATATGAGACTTTAGCCATATGGGCATTGGCACCTCAGGGTAGAAAACTGAATGTGGCTAATATTAGCCCAAATTTAAGGGGTGGGCTTATCATCAAGAGAGTTTCTGAAACCTCAACGACATAGGCCACAAGCTTGACATTGAATGTGACCAAATTGGCCCAAAAGACAGCTGAAAGAGATGAAGCTGAAAAGAAAAGCTTGATGGAAAAGTACAATGCAATAATTGGGGAGTATAGTAGAATGCAGCAAAGAAATGTTGAGCTACAGTCTGAAGTAGATAGACTAAGATATAGGCAAGTGGGAGAATCCTCCAGTGCCCCTGCTACCAAAGCAATACATACTACTTAGGGGCCATTGCCCCCTGTTGTCCCAATCATTTCCACTCCTGGATCCCCAATTCAGACACCTGTTGATAGCCTTGCACCAGGGCCAATTGAAGAGTAGATTGAGTATTCTGTAGATCCTTCCAAAGGGAAGATGATGAATAAAATCACAGAATTGCAGGCTGCCCTAAGGGCAAGTGAGGATGATGTTGTAGCTAAACACAATGAGGTGGTTGACACAGTTTTGAGGCATTTGAATGAGAAATTTGATTCTAGGTTGCCAACTGTACATTCTTTATATTATTTATTTTTGGGAGGAATGCAAAACATTAACAAATATCGGGAAGTGGTTCTACCTCTGGTTGAGAAGTGGATCCCTAGGGCTACTGACTTAGATGTTATGGTTAAGGATTCTAGATTTGATATAAATAAGAGGCCCCAGTCATTAAAGCCTACTCAAATATTTGTAAAATCATTGAAGGGATTCCAGGCCTTGCTTGATGATTTGAGTAAGAAAATTAGAGAATTAATAAAGGGTTTTGATGATTGGAATGACACTTTTCTGCCAGATATAATAGATACACGGGGAAATGTCAAGACACTACAACAGTGGAAAGAAAGGGCAGAAGAGGTTATTAATGCACAAATCAAATTAATCTATGATGACTCGGATCATGACTTGTTGGTAAGTAGCATGGATAAAATAATTAATACCAACATGTTCTTAGAATCATTTGAAAGGGAGGCCAACCAAGTTGTGGTGAAATTCACACCTTACAGTACCAAGATGAGGGAGGTGGTGAACTTTAATTGGCCAACGGATGAGGAATATCAGAATTGGGTTGACAAGTACTTAACCGAAGAGGAATGAAACGATGTATATTACTGGCAATTGACAGCTCAGCGGTTATGATATAACTAATTTTGGTTTTGTTCCATGGTGGCTTTGGGCACAGGTTTTGAGATGAAACAAATGTTGTGGCTATTGTGTGATGAGTAGAATCAACAGAAAGATGCTCTGGGACTTGGTGGTTTTGGTTTCAATTTTGAGCTGGCACATAGTGGTCCAATTGATCGGTGACGTGTAATTTTTGGCCCAATGCTTGTTGCTCCTTCGTTTTCTATAAGAAGGATTTCAAGGCCGGAAAAGGGGGTTGGAAAGTTAGATATTTTTGAAGTTCAAGTCTAGGTATAGTTGCAGAGCAAATTGTAAAAACTTTTTTGAATGTTAAGGAAATTTAGGTCTGGGGTTATTTTCTAAAAGGGTTTTAGACTTATGAAGATTGGATGTTTCGTACAGTACTAGCATTTAAGCTACGATGTTATATCTCGAGCTCAAGTCTCTCCTCTGTACAAACATTTCATAATTTTGAATAGAATAATCAAGGATTATGATGTTCATCTCATTGCTCTGATGTGTGTGTTTTTCGTTTTAGCTTTAATTCAAAGAATTAATTAAAATGCTTGGATGGAATCATGGATGGGTATGTTTGTAAAGGGATTTAGTAAGAAGTATTGGGTGTGGGCAAGAATTGACACTATTGTAATGCAATATTGTCAGGGATCATGGGTGCTAAGTATTTAAATTTGTTGTTGAATCATGAATGTGTATGAATTTGACTCTCCAATGGTATATGGCACTGATCTAAATTGTATGAGTTTGTGAAACCTTGCATCTGTGTGTCTTTGCTTAGGGCTTGTCGCCAAACTGAAAATAAAATGACTATCATAAGTTATGAAATAATGTTGTAATCATCTCATGCTCCAAGTAGTTGATATTACTGGTGAAAGGCCAATTCATTTTAGTGATATCCTATTTTGTTGAGTTATTTGTGGGATTATCTGTGAATTGTTAATGATTGTTTATGAATTTGGTGCAGAGATCATAAACACATTATAAGGACCACCCTCCTGGGTCTTGCAGAACCCAAAGTGTAGGAGGTTATTATTAAAATCCTCGTCAGTTGGTCCAAGTCCTCCGAGCTGCCCTTGATTGGAATTGGCAATTCCATAGGTAGATTAGGAGATAAACCTGGTTTACAAGAAAAAACACCAACAGATCCTTTAGTCTTTTTTTGTCCTTTTGCGGAACTTCCCTTTTGACTTTTAACTTTCTATCACTTTTGACATCAAGCTCTTCATAATCTCTCACATCCACAGTGAACCTCTATTTGCCATTTCTTACATCCTCATAGTTAAAAATATTCTCAAGGGAGATTAAACGTCGACGAAGCTTATTGCATTTTAATTGGATAACCTACTCTTCAGGAGATTCTACTCCTAGTTGTGAATAATCAGAAACTCGTCTTGATTTTTGTATAAAGGTAGTGATCTGAATGTCATCCTCAAATACTTGCTAGTTTTGATCATTGTTGGGGATTGTTGGTCAAATGATGATCTGTACTGCACTCTACTTTGTTGTTGAATCAGAAACTGGTTCAAATTGTGAACCAATTGAAGCCATCTAATCGGTGACACTATTTTGAGATCGAGGAATGGCTTGTATATTGAAAGCTTCAAAACTCTTAATCAAATCCCATATCCAATGTCTGTATGACTTCATTCTTATATTTTTTGCGGCCACTTTCCCATAGACCTGGCTCACAACTAACTCTAAATCTCTTTAGGAGTTTATGATGAACTCCTCAAACACCCCAGAATCAACTGCAAGACAAAATAACTTCCACAAGAGAGAAATGGCAGAAATATCATGCTATCATTAAGATGCAAGAATGCCAAACTGAATATGGCAAAGTACATATGAAGCCTTGCTTATATAGGAAAGGTTGAGATGTAGTATGTAATATGATGTTGACATGTGTTATAATCTTATGACATGTGACAACTAACTACTTAGGAAATGATGCTAGATAAGATAAGACTTCTGGAAAAGACAACTCATCTTTCTAGAAGGAATCTTATATCCTAAGCAAACATGTGAACCTATCACCTAGTAAATGATACCTAGGAATATAATTAAATGCGTAAGTAAATTTATGTAAGTGTAATTAATTAATTACACCAACACCCCCTCATAAGTGTAACTTAGGGAAAATATTATTATGCAAATGATGCAAAGATGGGTCTCGACTACTAGGCCATGTTAGGTACCCATGTACAAATGCAAAAATAAATTTCTCACAACTAGAGAAAAGGAGAAAACCCAGTGAGACAAAACTTCTCTCCAAAAGAGAGATGAAATACAATAATGATATCCATCACAAATCCAATCAATCTACATCCACACAAAGGATGAAAAGAGAGACCATTCAACCCCCCATAAGGAGATAACTTGCTACAAGAGAAGCATTGGAAGTACAATGTGGAGTAACATTGGAATCCTTAATTTGGCAAGCAAGGAAAGATACTTATGTTTTCTAGAAACCATATTAGAGTCACTCAAGAACTCAAGTCAGAATCCTGAAAAGCAACAGCAAACCCAATGCCAAGGAACACTGAAAAACTCGCAAATTGGCACAACTCTGGAATCTATGAAGCAATAGTCAATTGAAAGATGATCTGGAATAGAAATGAAGCGTAGAGAAAATGCAAACCTAATGCACACAAAAAAAAGAAATGGTGCATGCACTGATGAATGTTCACATCTGCCTCCAGGATGAAAATATCCTCAAATTTGTGTAGATGACAAAATATGAGAAAATGGCCTACACCACTGTGAAGTGCTTGAAACTAGATTTTCGTCGATATCTCATTTGCCAAAAATGGACACTGTGGCCAAAAGTTATGAATTTTTTAAAAAAGCTAAATGTAGCCTACAGGGAATGGATTTTCTAACAAAAAAAATTACTTCTAATTTGATTTTTGAAAAAATATGTTCATAATGAGTAGACAAAAACAGATACCCAGAAATATTTTGAAGCTAAGAACAAAACCCAAAAATCATTTTTTGATTCAGTAAGTAGAAGATGAAAAAATATTTTTTTTTTAAACCTTCAGCTAGGAGAAAAAGGATGCACAACACTTTTTGTACAATAGTTCTCTTTAGATATATGCAAGATATGCAAAATCTAAGAGATACCCATTTGAGATTTTGACCCTAGCTACAAAACCCATAAATCGTTTTTCCTATAAATGAGTGGAAGCTAGATTTCTAAAGAAAAAATGAAAAATAACTCCAATAAAAAAGTTGTTGACGCCTTGGATTCAATGATGAGGCTCTCAAGACCCCAACTTACACCTAGCAAAAATTTCATGCCAAGATTGACCCCTCAGATCTGGGAAGAAGTCTGCAGCACTAAAACTCTAATACCATGTAGGAGTTTATGATGAACTCCTCAAACACCTCAGAATCACCTACAAGACAAAATAACTTCCACAAGAGAGAAATGATAGAAATATCATGCTATCATTAAGATGCAAGAATGCCAAACTGAATATGGAAAAGTACATATGAAGCCTTGCTTATATATGCAAGGTTGAGATGTAGTATGTAATATGATGTTGACATGTGTCATAATCTTATGACATTTGACAACTATCTACTTAGGAAATGATGTTAGATAAGATAAGACTTCTAGAAAAGACAACTCATCATTCTAGAAGGAATCTTATATCCTAAGCAAACATGTGAACCTATCACCTAGCAAATGATACCTAGGAATATAATTAAATGCCTAAGTAAACTTATGTAAGTGTAATTAATTAATTACACCAACAATATCTAAATACTTGCACTCTCTTTATGGCCATCTGTTCTGCAAGAATTAGACCATGAACCAAGGCTTCATGCTCTGCATCATTGTTCAAGCATGAGAACTAAAAATGAAAATCATTGAGGGTCTATGATCCTGTTGGGGACACTAATCAGACACCCGCTCTAGAACCAACTTTGCATTTGGTGCCATCAAAATACAAGGTTCATAGACAGTTATCACCCAGATCATCATATTCCCCTCAATCCCTTATCAATTTCGGAAAGAATTGATCATCATCAAAAATCACATAGGTGCCTAGCCCTATTGCATGAAAGTTTCCAAATGGGTCAGAGTCGATGAATTGGTTAAGGAGCACCTCTTCTTTGGGAGTCTGATCACTCGTGTCTTCTTCATCTTCCAACATCTCTACACAATATCTCTCATGTTGTGAGAAAGAGGTATGTGATGCTTCAAAGCATAGGACTGCATTGTCTGCTATGTGTTTAGGATGCAAAGATTTAGATAGAATCTTCATCTTCGCCCTGTGCTTGGTTCTCAATATCAGGTGTGACCAATTGAGTGCCAAACATTCACCAAGTTTCACAGTGAAATCTCTTGAAAGACACATTCCAAAGACCAAGGGAATGTCTATCACCACTACTTCTTGTGAGATTGTTTGGCTTGGACATGAGAAGAGGGTTAAAGATAGATCTTTTATCCGACCAACAGTCAGAACCTTCTTCCCATCTAATTGCATGATTTGTTTCTCAAGGGGCTCATATTTAAGTTTCAAGGCATCGACCACTTGTTTTGGCATGAGTGTTGTGCTAGCCCCCAAATCAATCATGTTATTATGCAAAAGCTTGTCTCCCACAATAAGTGTTAAAAAGAAAGGTGTGGGCTTTGGCTTGCTTACCTCTTTCTCTTTTGCATTGTCTTCATCATTCACAAAAGTTGTTGCTTTCAAAGCTTGAGGTTCTAACACGGATCCTTCATCTTTACTTTGATCACATGGTGAAGTTGCATCTGTCTGCACTATTTGTTCCTCCTTCTTTAATGCTTCCCAAAGCAACAATTTTTGTTCAAGAATGGATATGACATCCCAGAGGGATACATTAGTAGGTGCCTTCTTCAACTATTCCACCATATTGAGTGTTCTGACTAGTTGAACCTTGGGCTTAAATGGTGGTATCTCTCTTGTCTTTGGAGGGAAGTAATCCATCATGAATGGGATCGACATCTTGTCCATCTCCTTCGCTAGCAATGACAGAGTCTGTGGCTACTGAGTAGGTCAGCCTATGGCCTGTAGAGCCTGCTTTTCTTGCAACGAGGTTGTCATGGATGAGGATGCGGCAAAGCTTGTTGCACATATTCTCCCATGAACCTTCTTTTGGATCTTGTGTTGCAATCTAATTCCACTTGAGGGACACTAGTCATTAGAGCTTCATTCACAAATACAACATCTTCTTCATCCATCCATGAAAATAACGCCTGATTGGGTGTAATATTCAGTTCTTGCTCCAAGGACATTCCTTGCATTTGTGCTCTGAAGCAGACATTTTCCATTTTGGGGGACTCATATTCTTCCGCATTTGGGAATGCACCCTTGTTTCTTCATTTTTCTATCTTATGTTGCATATTTCCCCTTGGACAATTTCAGGGCATGTGACTATCACTGCATGGGAAACACCATACATTCTAATCTTCCGCCAGGTAGTTCTGGCCTAGGATTAACTCTTTACTTTGGTCGTCCTTAACTATTTGTAGCAACATAGTGACTGAGACTATCTAGTTTGTGAATAGCGTTTGTTGACTTCCTCCTCTTGAGGGTCTTTGGTATGCATTTTGTTGATAGGATGGCTTTCCTCCACCATAGGCTTGAGTGGTCTGCTTCAGAGGTGTCACTTGCTAATGTTTGATGAGAGCTAACTCGTTAGCAAAAAAATGCATGAGGCTCTTCATGTCATTGATGTTCGTTGCTATAAAGGAGGAGCCTGACATGCTTCGTTGCAAGGAGGGGTATACGTACATGGATTGAGGAGTGACCGACGTTGTTAGTTGTGTAGTAGAAGTGCTTGGTGTAACTTCTTCCTGAGGACCACTAGATAGTTTTGCAAATACAAGCTTCGAAGGTCTTGGTGACAACTTTCCAGCATCGATCAATTTTTTCTCCACATGCACAACCAACTCGTATGTGTTAGGTAATATATCCCCTCCCATCGAGGTTATCATCACTACTATGTTTGAATTGGAGGCCTTCAAGTAGAACATGAATGCCATCGCAGCTGGAGGTTGGGTAGTCACAGGGATTCTTTTCTAGGTTTTGTGAAACCTTGTGTTGAAATCGCTCATGGCCTCTTGTGGGGCTCTTTTGATGGTGATTAGTTGATACAGTAACAAGGAATGATCTCCCTTCTCTGAAAAGCGTTCGAACAACACCTCTCTGAGCTAATCCTAATAGCAAATAGAATCAGAGGCCAAAGATCAATACCAATCTCAGGCCTTTCCTTTGAAAGAGGGAGCCAACAGCCTAAGAGCAATATTTTTCTCCATAATTTTATGTACTCTGCATACCTCAGTTATATCTTGGAGGTATTCAAAGGGGGTTTTGAAGTCTTCTCCAAATTTTTTTAGAATAGCCTTAAGGGTGTTAGCGAGTATGGGAGGCCATACATCTAGAGGCATGGGTGGTTGTAGCAGACTACCACTATCCCAGGTTTTGAAATTTCTAGGAACAGGGGCAACTATGTGATCCATGGAGAAAAGATTCCTATGAATCGGGTACACTAGTATTTTGATTTGGAAAGTTCGACCTCCAGGTGGGGTAGATAAGGCTCTCACTCCTTGCTCTATCACTCCTTATAGGTGATACAGAACCTATAAGTCTTCTTCTCCTAGGTACTGAGGTGGGTAACTGGGAGTACTAGAAATGGCCTCTTGAGGATTCTCTTGTTTGGATTATGGGCATGAAATTTCCAGCTTCTTTCCTTGGCTCGATTTAAGAAATATTTATGACTTCTAATCAGGCATTCAGAAAGCTTTGGGTCCCACTGGGAATACCAAAAAAGAACTGTTGATCATCAAAGCTTGCACCTCTCTGACAACCTTATGGGAAATCCAGTGAGTGGGGGATTGATCTGTGCTGCACTAAATACCTCCAATATTTTTATAAAAAACTAGCTCTTCTCTGAGTTTTGGAGAAAAGTGTAGAAGAAAATGTAAACATAAAACAATAAAATGGTGATGCACCAAAGGTTTTACAACATTTTAAATCTAATTTCCCCTTTTTATGAATGATCTATTAGACACAAAATGCCACAACCCTTTATTGTTGGGAAGAGAACGAGCAACAAAGGCTAAATACAATCATAATGCAGTCTTTCAAATATCCCCACAGAAAGTGTTCGTTAAGGTTCAATCAAACATAAAAGTTTCCAAGGTTAACAAAAAACATTTAGAAATTGCATAAACTCTTTCTCTTCTTACAACATAATATGAAAAAACAACCCTTTAGAAGCATAGAGAAGTTCACAGACATAATCCAATTTTCACAGGTTATTATCCTACCGTATAAGCCTATAGCATGGAAATCAACTACTCAAACTACTTTAATTCAACTTAACATAGTGTTTCGTTCTAAATGAAAGCATAAAGAAAGAACTTGATAAAGGCCATAACTTGCACAATCTCAAAGATTTCTTCCAAATGGTTTGTGTTTAAATATCAAATGAACTTTAAAAAAGAGGTCAGCTGCCAATCCGATAATAATTTGAGCATAAACAATATAACATGCCAAAGAAAAGTAGTTCTAATTACTTCTGAAAATACTTATATCCCTAAAAACTAAATAAACCTCTTCTTTAGGAAAAGAAACTATAACTTGGAACTTTGAAAAAAACTCTCAACTTATTTTGCTACCTCCCATTTATATCTAAAAAAAGAGAGAACCACTACCACATTCTAGAAGTAATTATTGCCAAATGTTGGCATTTGATAGCTCATGATCTGATTGTAGATCTTTAGTTAGGTCATGGCAATCTTTTCTCATAAACTCTTAACTATTGCATTAATTCCCTTTAGATATTTTAGCAAAGATCATTATCTACAAACAATTAGATCTTAAAAATAGCCTGGAAAAAGTCTAGTTGACCAATCATGTGGCTCGATGGTGTTGACTCAAAGTTCCTATCTTGAAAACCAAAAGACCTAGCATGCTCTGAAAAACCTTTAAAAGATCACTTATTAAAAGCACAAACTGTCTGCAACGAAGAGATGACATGTTGAGTGGGCGAAGATTCTCAGATTTGTGAAAATTGTCTTTGAGAAAATCTCCATCGAGCTAACACATGTCTTGACCCTCTCCTAGGAATGAAAACAATAATCAAAAGCCACACAACCACCACGTGGCACATTGCATGCCTTTTAGACACTTTTTCTTTGAGTGTGGACACATCCTAAGCCAAAAACACATAAAGCCAAAAATGCTTCACATTTTCTTGGATAAAGGTTATGTTAGTTGATTTTTACCCGTGTGTGTGATGATAGGGTGGCACACCTTATAGCATTACTACGATTTCTATCTCTCATAATTTCTCACCACATCATGTCTTCAATGTCATTCTATAGTATTTAAATAGAACTAATTACACAATAATGAGGTTGGAACCCATGAGGCTTTTAGTATGCCAAGTCACATACCAAATTATCAGGGACACATAATCAATTAGTTACACTCCATAACCATTAGGGGATGAGAAACCAATCAAAAAACTATTCCATGTCTCATGGATATAGTTCAAGTTCCCAAAGGATTTTGATCTCCATGCCATGAATCTATGTAAACTATGCATACATGTATTTGTAACATATTTCACACATTGCTATAATCATAAAAGTAAGTTGAAGATAAATAACCATACACCTTTCTCAAGGGTATTTCCATGTACAAGATTGAGAGATGAATAAAAATAATTTATTAGTTCAGTGAACTATATTCCTATTTTGTTCAATTGTCTAAATAGCTTCTATATATGCTCTAACATAAGGATTTTTGCTTGGAAATTTTTCTAATGGGATCATAAACCTAGGCCCTAGCTTAGAAATGCTTGACCATTTTTAGTAAAGTGTGCACCTCATAATGGAGCTATAAAAATTTAATTTGATGAAAATGTGCCATTGTATGCTATAGCATGCATCATTGAATTAGGACTATAATTTTTTTATTTTGAGAAAATTGTAAAAATGTATAGTGGTGCATGCCTTTACTCCCTATTGCATTTTTTAGTTTTTAAAATATATATTTTTATTTATAAAACATACCTTAGAAAAAGTATACATCCTTTTGGTTTGAAAAACACATATCCCCATTATTTGGTGGGTGCTACTTTGCATAATTATAGACTTAAACACCAAAATTTGAGTGTTCCTCACTTTGTTATGCACCTCTATGCGGTATGCAAGTTTCCTTCCCAAATTTGTTTGTCCTATCATCGATAAATGATATGCATCATCACATATATACAAGCTCCTCTAATGGTTAACCTTTGTCCTTTGTCATAGAAAATAGTTCTTAAAAATCTTGGTGTTTGATCTACAAAGACATGATCAAGAAATGATGAAAATGATATATAAATAAGACAAAAATTGAAGTTCATAAACTTGTTTTATAGAAATACAAAGACATAACTTGAGATTTTCCATCATATGAATTTTTTCAAATGGGTACAATGTAAATAAAACTAAGTATTGTCCTTAGTAGAATCTACAAAATTTGAGCTTCCCACATGCAATTGAATGTCCACATTGTTCCTATGTCTAGGTAGGTGTAGTGAATGGGTGAGAAGAGGTTGAACAAATGCCTCTATAAATTTGTAGAGGGTGAAAAATTCAAAATAGCAGTTATATTATAAAAATGTGTGATAATCTCTTAAAATGAGCTAAAAAATGATAATACAAAGGCTTGGAGGTCAATTGGGAAGGGTTAATAAAGCTAAAAAAAGTAGAAGAAAGTGTTAGAAACTGAGAATATTTAGAAAATGTAAGTTGTGTCAATTTAAATTCTAAGTTTTTCCTCTTTAGAGGAAACCAAAGAATTTTTTAAAGGGGTGATTGTGAAATCACAATGAAAAATTACTAAACTACTATGGCACAAGTTCAAACTTCAACCCTTAGGGTGGTCATGAAAATCGCCACAATAGTTTTACAACTACCATCTATAGAAAGAGGAAGTTTTCCATACTAGACAAACCACAAGATTTTAAAAGCATGGAAGCTAGTTTTGGAACATAAAGGTATGAAAGGAACTAGGGCACACTAAATGGGGGTCAAAAGGGGAATGCGATTAAAAATGACTTAATGAAGTAGACATTTATTTCTTCTCTCAATGCATAATAAGGTGCTTTTATGGTTACACATCATCATAAGACTCTAAATGTCAATCCATGCAACAATTAAAAAAAATAGATTTTTAAAGTTATAGGATACTTACTCCCTTTTGTTGGGCTTGTGTCAACCTTGTAAGGATACCAAGTGTTTGCCTTAGAAAATGATTAAAGATAGGAGAAAAACATACAATAGATGCTCTAAATGACGATATAAGGAAAAATACCATATAATACTTTAAATTCAATGCCACTAAATGTAACTTGAATGATCTTGTTAGATTCTTGTATAGGTGTTTGATTCTAAGTGATAGATGCCTAAAATGAACTAGGGTTACCCCTTTAAATATAACTTCAAAGGTTACAAATAAATTGTTGTATACATCTAGTTGATATAGAACAATGAAGTGGGGAAGGGTAAGATCAATCCTAAATTTGAATTTAAATTCTAAAGGTTTGGGGTTCATTTTCACAAGTGTGCATTCAATCTAGGTCATTTATGTGACTAAGAACTTGACCTAGGGTGCAAAGTGAATGAATTTGAGAATCAAGATTGGTGTGTAGAAGCAAGCATCGATGAAAACAAATAAGATTTAAATATATTTTAACTACCAACAAAAATCACACCATTTATACTTTTTTCATAATATAAGAAACAAGCTAACCAAAATAAGTTCAATAGGAAAATGTTAAGTATTATGTATACAATTTTCACTATTACATAGATTAAAAGAATCTCCTAAAATATAAATATAAACTTCCACTTAAAAATAGTAATTACCGCTTTAACTCATCTCATAGAATAATTTACTACTTACTTGATTTAAGTTATTAACAATCTATAGAGAGTATTATAATTTTTTTATTTTTTATCAATCCATTGATATTGGAAGTGTAAATCTAAGTACATACCTTTTCATATAAGAATTAAAGATTGAGAGGTATCTATTTGACCAAAGTCAATAATACAGGGCAATCTCATTTCTTTAATATGAAGAACTTATATTTAAAATATTCCAAAAATACTCAAAAACCATTCAACTTCATTAATAAACTAAATTATAAATTTAACAATTCAACTTCATTAATAAACTAGCTTTTGTATCTTATTAAATAATCTATATAAATAATGCCGCTGAGATATATCCTTCTTCAAGCATTTATTTTTTATATTATTTATTATAAATTAAATATAAATAAATTTATTGAATTTATTTAATATTACTATATTTATTGTTAGTATACTTATTTTAGCCTTAAAAAAAAAGCTAAAATTTTACTAAGAAATGAATTGAATTGTAATTAATATTATTATTAATTTATAAAATGTTATATTAAAATTATTATACTTTGTATTATATTGTTATATTGTTGTTATTTGATTATTATTAATGATTTGATTAGGTTAAGGATTTAGATTTTTAATTTTTAATTTTTATTATATAATATTATTATTATATTAGAATGTTTTATATATATATATATGTATGTATATGTTTTCTTGAGGACATGGATTTACTATTGTGTATCATGTATGGGGCTCAAAAGAAGCACCCCCAGATGCAGATTTGTGCATGCATGTGAGATAAGGCATTACATTAATACTTTTTTGGTCTCTTGAGTAATATTTCATTTAATTTAAGATTATTTATTGGCTAGTAGATTTTTTTCTCTTCTTATCCAAAACCTCCACCTCTTAGAAAAGATGGGAAACACAACCTTAAATTGTTAAGGGAGGGAGAGGGAAAAAATAGGAAAGAGGGGAGAGAGGAGCGGGGATAGTGAAGGGATGCAAGGAAAGAGAGATAGCTCAAGAAAAATAACATTAAATAATGGACCTTGGTTCTAGTCCCCCTAATATCTTACCCATCCCTATCAAGAAATAAGAGATAGAAAATATTTGATAAGGTTTGAATGAAAGGAAAGAAATAACAAATGCGAGACAAAAATATAACTAAAAATATAGAAAGAGCCAACCACAACCTCATCCTCATTTTCCCCTTGGGATTCATTTAGAGACAGGAAAATCAAACATTCATGGGGATAGGTAGCAAGATGCATGTAGAGAAAATGAAGCCACCCTTGTTTGTTAATAACATCTAGAGAATGAGTAAAGAAAAAATAGGTGGAATTAAAGAGAAAACCAAGAGAGGGGCAATGGGAATAGTAATTATCATCTAGGATTTGATACAACACACTCTCAATGTAGTCGTTAAAGAGGTAAAGCCACTTCATTAAATTCCACATCTATATAGCCAGGATTTGTGCAATCTCCACTCTGATAATTTTTCAACACCTTATGTGTTGATAACTTGCAATGGTTAAGTCATGTTTGGAAACATTTATGATTGTTGCACCATATAGTCTTTATGTGATGTTTCTTGCAGACATCTAGCATAAGGTTACATTCTATTTTCAGTCACAGTTATGTGTAACGTCATTTTCCCACTTGGCCCTCTTGTGCCCAAATGGTGGAAATGGATCAGGCTTGAAATTTACTTGTTTGATATGGAGGATTCATAAGGCCATTTGATGAAATTAAGCTTTGATAATAGAAAAGAGAGTGTCTGCTAAAAAAATATTATCTTGCATACATTTTGTAGAAGTTGTATAGTAAAAACAAACGATATTACATACTTTTAGTGGGTTATTTTTTAAATCACAACCACTGAGTTATCTATCAAAGGGTTGTTTACCCAATGTTTGTAAATAGGGAAAACCATTCAACAAACAAATATCTACATAATTTATATTGCATGTTGGGTTTTCTCTATAAAAATGTAGCCAAGATATATCACAAACGTCTTCACTTTAAGAGTGCCAAAAAAGAGTAGTAATAATTGAAATATGTCACATAGAGAGATACAAATGGTGCTTAATCTAATGAAAATAACACCTAAGTTGTTGTACAATAGTAACATAAATGATATATAGCTACATAATTTTTCTATTAATAGTTATTAATTTTAAAATTATATATATATATATATATATAACCTTAATTAAACTCAATCATTAATAATATAATAATAATTATAATAGTATAATAATATTAATATAATAAACATATAAGGTTGGGGGCCTAGCTCGATTGGCTAAAGCATCCTATTGTAGGCAGGCAAGAGGTCATGAGGTCTAATTAAATCTTCATCATAAATATAAGTGAACATTAAACCTTATTACTACTACCCATAATTTATCCACAAGCATAACCCTAACCAAACTTTATCTTACAAACCCAGATTTAATTGACTCTAAATTTAAAGTAGCTTAAACCTAACCATAATTGAAAAGTAAACCTTATTTAGTTTATACAATAACCCTAATTAAACTCAATCATTAATAATATAATAATTGTAATAATATAATAATAATAATATAAAAATATAATAATAATAATAATAATAATAATAATAATAATAATAAACTCATATTAATATAATATAATAAGTTGGGTGATGGGCCTAGCTTGATTGGCTAAAGCATCCTCTTGTAGGCAAGAGGTCACGAGGTCTAGTCTCCCCACTATCCCCATGGTACTAGCATCACTGGTCACGTGAAAAATAAATAAATAAAAAAATATGGGGGACGAATATCGATTCCTCCAGTCTAAAAAAAATGAAAATGACAGGCAAGTGGAAGTCATGTGCTGCTTTTTTTCTATCTGTCTCTATTTTGAAAATCAAAATGAATTTGCTTTTTCTATTTTTCCTAACCGATTTTGAAAATCTCTTTAAATTGAAAATATATATTAAAAAATAAAATTTATTTTTTCTGTTTTTCCCTTACATACTTATCTATAGGCCTTTTTTTCTCATACATGCATGATGTGCGGTAGTTATAAAAACTGTTATTGAATGTTCACGCCAAACAAACCATGTCAACAATTCTGTATATATACAACCCACTCCTTATCGCTTTAACATCTCATCTTTCAGCTCTGTCTTTCTTTCACACGGTTCAACGGCGCTGTGCATGTCGAAAACCTAATATGCAAATGGATCAACAAAAGGTTCAGAAGATAGGCTCGTTATTTGACGAGATTCAAGTGCAGCATATCTCTGAAGATGATGACTCCTACGCGCGCTCCCTTGAGCATGCATGTTTTATGTAGTTTGCATGCATGCTTCTTGTTTTCGCAGAAAATTTAGGACTTTTTTGGTTTTTTTCCCCTTCTGTACTGCCCAGGAGCTCCGTAATGGAGAAGGAAATAAGAGGGGTTTTCATTTTGACATTTTATGCGCTTATTTACAATTTTTCATTGCATAAATCAAATCAGTGATATTTTGTGCCACTATATTTGGCTTTTGTTTCGAAGATGCTCAGTGGAACTATAAAATATTTGGATCTGGTTATGTCTTATGTTTTTGACTCTTGCCTTTGCTTTTTTGTTGATAGGGTTCAAAATGCATTATTTATGATCAGGTTTGAAGAAAAGAGTTAAAGAGATATTAAATGAAAAGAGCTTTATTTTAAGGAATTTTTATTTTTTTATCCAAGCTTAAGGTAATATTTATGTTGTTTGACTCTTAAAGAATCTTCAGAGCTTTTTGGTTAATGTGTCTATAAATATGGGCTTTCTGATTTGTTGTATAATGGTCTGAAAATAGGAGTTTTTTGAAAAAATATTTTTTAATTTAAATTAAATAGATATATTTATATATGAAATTGATTATATAACAAGGAGCTGTCATTTTATGACAGTAGCATTTTATGCTTTATGCTATGGTTTATGCATGTAATATTTAAGAAATTGGAAAAAGAGTAGCATTTTATGCTTTATGCTATGGTTTATGCATGTAATATTTAAGAAATTGGAGAAAGATGAGCTGCCATTTGAAATAGTTGGCTCTTTTTGACAGTAAAGTGTTTTGAATGCCTAATTTTAAGTTAGGCAAGTTAGGCATTCATCTGTAGATTAGCAGAGGCGGCAAAAGGTGGAGCTTGATAGAAATCTGTTCGACGCTCAAAAGGCTCTCAAGGGTCTTGGCTTCATCAGCAATGCTACTGCTAATGCGGAAATTGCACAGAAATAGTGGAGTGTTGTGGAGAATCGGTTTTGTGAACTCGCTAAAAATGGGTTGCTTTCCAGAGTTGATAAGGTATAAATGAGGAGGAAATGAAAGAGGTGCGACGTCTCTGAATCGCATTTTATTTGTCAAATAAACAATGCACAGAATGATTAGAAATATTTTAAATTCCTGATTTCCAACTTCCAACAATGGAATTTGTGTACTTATTTTATGTGGTTGTACTGGTGCAATTAGGTCCCAATAAATTTCCTATAAATCTGACTGCAGTTTCAAATTTTGTGTTTGGCAAATCGAGCTCTTTCCAGGCCTCAAGCGACCCCTAAGGAAGAACATACAGCAAACAGAGTAACTTTTTATTATTATTTTGATTGTTTGCAAAAAGGAAAGAAACTTCTAAATAGAAGTTACCCCAAATCTACAGCAATGGCATGGTTATCTTTGCATGCATTGTATTAAATAATTCACATGCATTGCCCATGCTTCCAAATTTTGCATGCATACCTACTTACCGGTTCATATTAGTTGGTGTTCCTTTAGATTTTGTTGACTGACATCAAATACTTTTAATAGAAGCTATAAATTTCTGGCATGAAATTAAATTGCAATAATTAAAGCCATTAGAGATTTAATATGTAATTCAAAATAATATATCATTATCTCTGAATATAAATATTTAATGGTTAATTTGTAAAATGATAGGCACCAATAATAGTCAATGGCCTATGGAATAGTTACTTGTCATGGGTGAATTATATTTATATCTTTAATTTTTATCAAAACTATTATGTATCATTAAAAAATTATATTTTCACAATTTATATATGTGTTTTTTACTTTCAGATAAACTATTATGTAAAAATTATAATCTGTCCAATGATCTAATAGATGTCAATTTTGAAATGAATTTGGAAATCTTGTTTGGTTGCCATTTTCAAGATTTATTATTGCAAATCAATTTTGGTTGTCATTTTAAAGATTTATTATTGCAAATCAGATTTTGGTTGGGTATTTGAACAGTACATTACATATAATTAGATAAAGAATTAGTAGAACATTCATTTGAACATAAAAAATTCATTCATATTTTATTTATATGTTAAAATATATTAATTGTTTGTTGGGTATTTGAATAGTAGATTACATATAATTAGATAAAGAATTAGTAGAGCATTCATTTGAACATAAAAAAATCATCCATATTTTATTTTATTCAAAAATATAATATATCTATTAAAAAAAACTAAATTAAAGGTTTCACTAAAGATTTTATTGTATAAAAATATAACAACTTAAATATAGAGTCTAATAAAAAAAAAGTATAAAAGTAAGTTTATAAAAGTAAAGTTTATAAATTTACAAATGTAGTAAGTTAAAAAATTTAGAAATGTAGTAAGTTTATAAATTTAGAAATGTAATAAAAGAACTTACTAAATTTTATACTTTTGAAATTAATATACTTCAAATTAAAAAATATTCAAGATTTTTTAAAAATAGGATGTCCCTTTTTATATATACTTATTTAAGCAATCTTTCTAAAATTTAGATAATTAAGTATGAATGAACTTTGTTAAATTTACTATTACATATAATTTTATATAATATACTAAAATTAAAAACAAAAATATTCTTTCATATCATTATAAAATATTTTATGACACTAGATTAATAATTAAATTATAAAAGAATGAAAAATAATTATTCTTTTTAAAAATTCTAAATTAACAATTTAAAATTAGAAATTAGAAAATTAAATTATAAAAATCTTAAATTTACAATTACACAAAAATATGTTTCTAAATTTATATATTTAAATCATAAAAAAATATTCAATTTTTAAAAGAAAATTGAAAACATTGAAAAAATATCATATTCTATTTTATTCAAAATCAATATATATCTATAAAGAAATATTATAAATTTAAGGTTTCACTAAATATTTTATTATACAAAATATAGAAAGACTTTTCATAATAAGTGCACATATGTTAAACAATTACAAAATTAAATCAAAGAAAATATATAAGAAATTTATTATAACAAATAAAAAAAAGATCTTAAATTAATATATTTAAAAATAGCATATCTATCTTTAAAAAAAATACAATAAAGAATTACATTTACACTTATCATATAGTTTTAAAATAATTTATATAATATTATTATTAAGGTTATGGTTAGATTACAATTTAATTAGGGTTAATATTACAATGTTGTCAAGGTTAGGGGTTAGATTAGTATGAGGGTTCTAGGATGTTCAAATTAGGGTTAGGGTTTGTATAGTGTTACAATTACTATCACAATTCAATAAGGATTAGGATTAGGTTTGACATTATGATTTATTTGGGGTTAGGGATGGAGTTATCCTTTAATTATGCTTATATTTTTGTTAGGGTTAGGGTTCATTTAGTAATGTATTAAATATATTATTATAATATTTTAAATATAATAATTTATAGGGAGTGGACCATGGTTAGAATTACAATTAGGGTAGGATTAGGGTTAGAATAAAGTTTTAATCTAATTAGGGTTACATTCAATTTTAATATATTATGGGTTGCCCCAAAATATAGATTAATGGTTAGATTAAATTTATAAGATTAGAAATATAATTTTATAAGATTTAAATGTAAAAGAGTAAGAGTTTAATTTTTAAGGATTAATGTTGAAGAATAAGTTTGATATAATGTAGAGTTTTTTGTTGTGGTAAATTAAAAATATATATTATTTTTAAATAACATGTGTTTTGTAAGATTTGATCTTGTCTATTATGGGAATGTTTTGACAGGTCTATAAATTGTGTATAATTGTGATGCTTGCACTTTGAGCTAGATTCTCCTAGATTGACCCCTTGCTTAGAGTAGCTTTATAGTTGTAAAAATATCCAAAGATTATTTATAATCTTCTATGTCATAGAATGATTTGATGCAAACACATATTTATATTTGTGCTCCAAAGAAAAGATTCTTAGAATAAATGCATAGGATTTCCAATTGGTTCCTTTTCAAAATGGTGTGAAACTGGAAATCACACCTTTGTGTGCAATGGGTATGCCGAAGAGTTGTGGAAGGTCAGTTTGAAAAAAATTGGGTCTATTTTTTTGCAAACATTTGCAAAGGTCAATTGGCAGGCCATTTAGAAAATGATGTTTTTTGTGCAACATAAGTTTCAATGGAGAAGTGATAGCTTCAAATCAACTATGCATCTTTTTATAGAGATCCAAACATGACCAAAACAAAACCTTTAAATGAGCTCCATTACCAACAAGTTCATGTTATGTTGCAATAGAGAGAGAGGGAGGGATACAAACTTAAAGAGGGAGAGATAGAAGGGGGAAGAGTGTGAGAGAGGGGGGGTAAGGAGATAGAGGAAAAAATATAGTGAGACTTAAAGAACAAAGAGATAGGACTTGAGAAAGAGAGGGATATATAAAGAGCGGAGAGGTAGAGAGAGAGATAATTTTTCAAATATTATAGTCACGACTGCCATAGATACAAAAAGTGGAAGCATTAACAAGGCACATGAACTATTTAACATAATACCTGAAGTTTTGAAGAAGATTTCATCTCATGGACTACAATGATTGCAGGATATGTACAACCTTCCCACATCTACATAGATTTTTAAGAGCAGACAATAAGTCACAATTTTTTTAGGATCCAAGTAAAAAAGTAACATCATTGTAAATACTCTAAAACCTATATCCATATGTGATATATAAGGGCCAAGAAAACACATCCACACAACCATCACATGTTTAATTGGCATCTTAATCATAAAGTTTAGGGTGTTCTTGAAATATATAAATGCTCATCCACTAAACCTGAATGGCTACATACACAAAGAACACAAGAAAAGCTTATATTGTTATGATATGTTCGAGAGTGCTTCATTATTTCAAATATTATGAGAACATCCTTGCAAAATCCATTTTGTGCATATCCTGTAAACGACACCACATTTCTTTGATGCACTTTTTTAAACAGTTCACAAGCCTTGTCTATGCTTTACATTTTCCATACATGTCTATCAAAGCATTTCCAACTATATTATTTGAAAAAATTCCCCCTTCAATCAAATCTATACCATGTTCCAAAACTCCCATTTTGGGACAGGTGGGGAGAATGTTGGCTTTACAACAACCAATTTGATTTTCTTGAAAGTTTCTTAATCTTTGTCAACAAATCCATTTTTTTCGTGTCCTACAATCATAGCATCCAATGTGACCAAATTTCTTTTGAGGCACATTGTCAAACAATTCACGTGCCTTGTCTATGCTTGCACATTTTGCACACATTTTTACCACTTTGGTTGTAACTACATCTGACCAAATTCCTCTATCCTTTAGATGCTTTGATGGATGTCCATACCCTATTCCAAAGCTCCCATTCAACACAAGCTACAAGGATGCTGACAAAGGTTGCAGGGTGTGGCTTTAAGCCCATCAGTTGCATATGCATGAAAGTTTCTAAAGCCTTTTCAATAAATCCATTTTGTGAATATCCTGCAATCAGGGCATTCCACAAGAACTCATTTCTTTAAGGAATTAACTCAAACAATTCATGTTCCTTGTCTTTCCATCAACATTTTGCATACATGTCTACTAGGGAAGTTGCAAATACATCATCTTACGAAACTCCTCTATATTTTATCTTGTAAATGGTGTGCATAGCCTATTCCAAAGCTCCTATTTCAACACAGATAGGGAGGATGTTGGCAATGGTTGAGGAATCTAGCTTTACACCTACCAATTGCATTTGTTTGAAAGATTCTAAAACCTTTTCAACATACCCATTTTGTGCATTTTCTATTTTTTTGCATACAGTGAAACAGTGTGACAAGCTCTGGAAACCCATGTCTTCTTATGCGTGGGTGGGCGAGCGACACCATTAAGCAGCCAAAAAATAGTGGAAAACTAATAATATTGATGGTGCACTTGTTTTCAATCGTTGGCCAGGTGTTGTGGAAAGAGGTCAACCGTTGATTTCAAATTTTAGGTTGATCTCTCTCAAATTGGATACACCTTCGATGTAAAATATATAGGAATGTGTGGAAACGAGTGTAATAGAAAGCTAATTATAGTAAATATATGATAATGAGAATGTATAGATAAAGTGGAGTTAAATGGATACAAATGAGTGAGTGGAGGATTGGATGGTGGAAGAAGGGATTGAAAAATGTGCCCACCTTACATGGGAGTGCTTTTGTCAATATGTATGTTTATTAAAATTGTTTTGAAATTAAATTGGAATTAGCATGGGTATTCAAATTTCATTATTAAAATAGATAAAAATAATTATAATTTTTTTTTTTAATAAATGTATAAAAAATAAAAAAAATATGGATACTTGATTACTACTTTTTAAACAAGGTTGCATAGAAGATTTTTTAAAATGTTATTTAGTGATTTTTTTCATTATTAAGTGAAAAAATCCTTAGGTTGAATGCATATGGGATAGGTTCATGTTGGGACCTATTTTTGGAGATTTGGATAAGCTTTGTCCCTCCTAAAGTTCATATGAAGAAATTTTACAAGATTTAACTTGGCTATGAAGCAATGACTTTAAGTCATCAAATCTCTTTTACCTAGGTTCATGCATCCATCTTGATATATTTTATCTATAAAACTCTTGAAGTTTGTGGGAGTTACATTCAAAGTTAGGGCTAGAGTTCAATTAGAGTTACTTGGTTATGGGACAATTAGGGTTAAGGTTAGGGTTGGGGATAGGGTTAAATTAGGCTAAGGGTTAGTATTAGTGTTAGGGTTAGGGTTCAAGTAGAGTTATGACTAAATCAAGATTATGATTTAATAAAAAATCAATATTCCACTCTTTCACTCTGAGTTTTATGAATTTTAACTTTCTATTGAATATGCACATCTTATTGTGATGATCAACTATTTGGGTGAGCCAGGAGTCAGTGACAACTAATTTGAAGTTTGGGTTTTCCATCTACACTTTTTCGAATTTGAAAGACACTCTTCTAGGGAATTTGTCCTTGTCTATGAGCTAGTAATCCAAACCAACTTCAAATAGGGTTCCGATTAGGGTTCAAATAGATTTATGGTTAGAGTTAAGCTTCAATTTGGGTTAAGGTTCAATTGATTAAAAATAGACGTCTTGAGAAGGATATCTCTCGGCGTACTTTACATATATTTTTAAAATATAGGTATGCTAGTAATTAAAATAATTAAATACATGAGATTTCCACAGTCCATATTGATTAAGAATAAAATAATAATAATATAATATAATTATTATATTATATCACAAATATTATTAATAATAAAAATGTATATATGTGTGTATATATATAATAATAATATGATAATAATCATATAATAATAATATATGTGTATATATGAATATGTATGTGTGTATATGAATATATGAATATATGTATATGTGTATATATCTGATAATAATATTATGTAATAAAAATAATAATGTAAATTTTTAGTCTAATATAATTATTAATGACATGCTAATAATCAAATAACAATAATATAATACTAATACTAAGTATAATAATTTTAATATAATTTTATAAAGTAATAATAATTACATGTTTACAGTGGCATCCAACAATCTATAAAAAAAAAAATTAGAGAATGATAACGTATTTTATATATATTAATATTTAATATATGTATGCTAGTATTTATTACAATTCAATTCATTTTTCAGTAAAATTTTTATTTTTTATTTTATAATAAAAATTTATACAAATAAATATATAATAAATTAAACAAATTCATTTATATTTAAATATTCATATAATAAAACTAGATGCAATAGAAAAATAATAAAACAAAATAAAAATAATAATTTAATTCAAAAAATTACTTCAATTTAATTCAATGTGAAAAATATGCTGCAGACATATGCTTTAGGTAGTGGACAACTGAGAATGAATGAATGAAAGATTTTAGTGACATCCACGAGACTAAACAGTTTATGGGACCAAAACAAACAACTTAATTTGTTTCCATGCTCTTTTCCAAGTCGGATCTCCTACTATTAATTTTGACTAGAAGGCTAGTCATCTGGTTGATCTTATCCTCCTCAAATAATTGTTGCATATTGTCCACACCCAAACTATTTACGTACTGATTATGGATTTCTTCATAAGTTGTGCATTCCATGACGAAGTGTCATTTCGTCTCCACCACCCCCTTATTGCAGAATATGCAAGTTCTTTCTTCCCAAGTTTCCTTAGGTAACTTCCCTCACACCTAAGATAATGTGATTCCATCCTTAACTGTGCAACTAACACCCTCATTTTCCCTTTAATAACAACCCCTAAATAGGCTTTTTCACCATGATCCTTTGTTGGGTTAAACTCTTTGACGTAGTATGCTCTTTTTCACCCAATCTATTTTGATCACATGGCAGTCCTAAATTTTTCCCTCACATAATTTTTTATTTCACTATTGGTGCTAGGACACTCTTGTAATTTGATGTCCCACTTGTTTAGCCGCTTGTTGTTTTGCTTTATCCAGGTTTTCTTTCTATGATCTAGCATCTACTCCATAATCGTTTTAGGCCATCAGTGGTTATCCATATTTTCAACCTTCTTTAGATAACTTATCAACCAGGTTATCACCGATGCCTCCAAGGGAAAAGCCCCCACTTTAGCTAAAAGAATTTCATATGGGACCATGACTTTAACTTTGAGATTGCTTGTTATTAGGTGTTTATGGATTCTTTCTATTTGTCTCCAACTGCACTTTGACATATTGCTGCCCCACACTTCACACCCATAAAGTACAACCAGTGTGACAAGTAAACCAAATAGGGTTTTCTTGGTTTTCCAATCCCAAAGTTCAACTTTTCTACATCTATTTTGAAGCAGGTAAGAGGCTTTCCAACTTCCCTGTATCCTTTTCAATCTACAAGTCTCCCAACTGAGCTTATAGTGAAAGTCAATCCCAAGATATTTGTATTCTTTCACTATATCAAGCGGGTTGCCTTCAAAAAGAAAGGTATGTTGTTTATCTTTTCTATTCAATGAGAAAATCATGATTTTGGTCTTGGCAGTGTTCACTTGCATCCCAACTTCTCGACACAAGTGTTCTAGAGCTTTCAAATGTTCTCTTAACCCATGAGTTGTTTTTGAAATTAAAATAAGATCGTCAGCATATAGAAGTAATTTCACTATGTAACCTACCAATTGAATACCATCCACACCATCCTTGCTTAACCAAGCTTCCAACTTATCAATGTATAGCCCAAAAAGTGTGGGAGATAAAGGGAAACCCTACTTAACTCCAATGTCACTGCCAAAACATTCTGACATACCCTCACTTGTTTTGATTTTAGCACTAACCTTCTCATATAACTTGTGAACAACTGCTCTATACACCTTTGGAATTCCTAATTCTTCCATCCTATTCCAAGGTTTGTCCCTAGGCACTATGTCAAAAGCTTTCTTGAAGTCTACAAAACAACAATAAGCTTCCTCACCCTGGCTGTCCCAAATTTTCTCAATCAAGTGCCTAAGGGTGATGCAGTGCTCAATGGTAGAATGCCTAGACCTAAAGCTTGACTACCCATTTTCCCTCTTGCCCTCATTTTCTACCTAGTTGTTGATCCTACGTTTAATCATGCTCCCAAAGAGCTTGCCAAAGATAGGATTGACCATAATTGTGTGATAGTTAGATGGGTTATTGATATCACCACTTTTAAACAAAGGAATGACCACGCTGGTAGTCCACTCCAAAGGAAAAACTTCTTGATTGACATTGTTGAAAATTCTTTTTATGTGAGGGGCAAGAGTTTCAATCCCCCACTTTAAAAATTCAACCTATATCCCATCTATGTCCTGTGCTTTACCACTTGCTAAGTTCTTTATTTCTTGTTTGATATCATCCACAGTGAATAGTTCCATTGATGTGTTAACAACTGGAGGGTAGCCTTTCTCCTGGACCCACTTGTAAAGGAGCCTAGCATACTCTAACCATTGGGCATCCGTAATATTGTTTTCCAACTTTTTCTTTCGCTACAATTCCCTCCATAAGCCTTTAGGATTTTGTTTCCCAAGAGAGATTAACTCCTTCCTTCTTTCATTAACATACTCTATTTTTTTGGACTGCACTAATTTTTCATATTTTTTCTTGTGTTATTTGTCCATTCCTCTCTCCTTTAGAGATCTCTTGGCTGCCTTACATTCTTCATCATACCACGGATTTGCTAGAAAGGTGTTTGCAACCCCCACCTTGGGGTGAGACCTTTTGCATGTATTTAATGCCTTGTGGATTATCGGGATCAACAAATTGCTATGAATGTGGACATCTACCTCTTCTGCAATTTTAATCTCTTCGTTATTTTTCAAATCATTGAAATGTTGCTTAAGAACAACACTAAATATTTCTTTATTTGCCTGATTTATGAGGATTTTACCCTTGGGAAGGGATTTTTTTTGCATGTGTTGAACCTGCTTATTATGTTGGCTGATTGGAGAAATGCATAGCTTAACACAAAGAGATAAGTGGTTAGATTTCATCTCAATAGGGCAGTCCTCAATGTCAAACTCCAGCAGTCTAGAACTAAAACTTTGAGAGTAAACCATGTACTCCACCACACTTTGACCATTATAAGTTTTGCAAGTGATTCCCCCAGACTTCGGCCAATCTCTCACCCCATTGCAAATAACCATGCCAAACAAACTACAAAGCTCTAGTAATTCTGTCCCAAATGAGTTCACAGTGCCATTACCATCTTGAGATGTTCTTTCCCAATGAAGACCACCACCTTCTTCCAACCATAAAGGATCTCCCCTTTTGTTTCACTACTCAACTGAAGAGACTGATTATTAACTATCCTTGCATTAAAGTCACCCATTAATACCACATCTCCAAGTGTGTTAAAAATAGAGATATTTTTTTAGTGATGCATACGGGTCTTAATTGTCTAAATTCCACTTCTTATAAAACTTTGATTTTTTTTGGAACAAAGTAGCAAACAACTAAACTAAAAGTTACCCCATTTTCTATTATTTGTAGCCATATGTATTGTTTATTTGTGTCTTCTTTTACAAATTCAACAATTCCCACCACTTATCATCTATTAGCACTATAACCCCTCCATGACCTTTTCTTGTTTCATTCCCTTCATTCCAAACTGAAACTTTCTTATACCCTTCAAAATTTGGAACTTTTTAGCCATCATGTTCATGTGTTTATGTAAGAATGATAATATCATTTCCTTTTGCTATGGACCCCAAACCAAGTCCTTTTCTCCATGGATATCCTCTACAATTCTAGCTTACAACATGTAGGTAGTCCTATGGGACCCCTAATTCCTATTTCTTGTTTGAAAATCGATCACTGATTTGGGCTTTCCCGTTCTTCAACCAAGCCCACTTACCTTCATTTCTTGCTATTTTCACCTTCTCCCATTCTTTCCTTTGTTCTTCTTGCTGTTCGAAGGTCAAATCTTCATCTAGATAAATATGTGTGCCTATAAGTAACCCCCTATTTTTTAGAATCCTATTATTATTCTAAATTTTTCAAGGTGACTCTTACATGTCTATCTCTTCCACCATCTATCTTTTTTCCAATTTTGTTAGCTTGTTGAATATGCCCTATCCACTTCAACTTATCTTTAAGAAAGTCTCTTGTTAGAATGTTGGTTCTCTCCTTCTCCCCAAAGTCTCTCAAACCTTTAATAATAATGTTTGTAACCTTACTTTGTTTATCTTTTTCTTCTTTTAGTTGTCTTTTAACTTGTTTTTCAATGATTCCTTTTTGCTCGTTTGATGATCCACTAACCACTTGTGACCATGATTTAGCCTCTTCTATCTGTTCCTTTAACTGATTCTCTTTTACCTCCAAGTCTTCTAATGCTGATTGGATCACTTTTAACTCCATTATATTTTCTCCTCCCCCCACTTCTGATTTCTCATTTTTTGTTGTTTTTAATTGGTCTAACTCTTGCTTTAGAGTGACCAATTCTTGCTGTCCCCTCTCCATGTTAACTTGCAGATTTAAAATTTGATCTTGCAACATTTAATTATCCTTTTCCACCCTACAATTTGCCTCAGTAACTATTTTAAACCTGATGTCTTTGTACATCCCTTTTGTTTTTAGAACATTGAGTCTACTTTTCATTCTCATGAGCTCTTCTACATATAATTTTGATAACCATAATAGTGGTGAGGACATGGGGCTGTAGAGTTCTTGAGATGCCTTTTCAGTGACATTCTTGTTTGCAATGAACTCTTCTGCTTTGCCCATGGTCCCATCCACCTTATCCATGTTTGACTTGTGGTTCACTGTGCCGCCTATTACCTTTCCATTACTTTTATGTTCAACTTGATTTGTTTGCTCTTCTTTTTGGGATACCACCTTAGATATAACTGCCTTGTTGTTAGAGACCTTTAGTAAAATCAAAGTGAATTTTTTCTTTTGATTTTGTTTCATTTTCCGTTTCTGAGCCAACCTACGCCTTAAAATCCCATTATATTGTTTTGCATTTATGAAGATTAGCGTTTCTTCTGCATTTACAAGGTTCAAAATACTTGACAAAGACGACCTTGCTAGCAACGGGGCCAAAAAGTTCGCTAAACCGCCATCTTGGAAAGTGGTCCACCTGTTTGACCATTAAGGAGTGTGAAACCCTGGAAACATTAAACCTTCTTGACCTAAAAGATTCAAGAAGTCATTTAATTGCACATGAGGTTTGCTTGCCATTTTGTTACCCAATATGCATTCTAATGCCCCAATTTGCTTTGAAATTGAGTTTGAAACCTAAAAATAAAAATAAAATAAAACAAAAATAAAAATAAAATAAAACAAAAATGCAAAAAACTAATAAATTTGTTTTTGGACAATGGGCCCCTCTATTTCCTTGACTGTTTCAACCTTGTGCAAGCGGACTTGATGACGGATTCAAAATAGCGAATAAAGCAGTTAGTTAATTGCCACACGGCATACGCTTTCACCAAAATTGGAGCTTTCATGTCAGATGGCAGCAAACTTGCCAGAAAATCACCTACCTTTTTTACCAGCATGCGTTTTATTTCACGCTAAAAGTAACCATTGACGTTATTAAAATAAAATGAAATGAAAGATTTTAATGACGTCCAAGAGACTAAACAGTGTATGGGACCAAGACACAACTTAATTTTGACCAAAGGCTGGCCGTCTCATTGATCTTATCCTCCTCAAATAACTGCTGCATATCGTCCATACACAAACTATTTGCATACTGTTTATGGATGTCTTCATAAGCTGTGCATTCCATGAATGAACAGTAAAATAGTTGCTGAGAAGAGCAGGTTTTCCTCTATTACATAATAAAATAGTCAGCGTTAAATCTGTTCAGTATGCTTTTCATATCTTGGTTGGCGCCCCCCTCATCTGAATACCAGGCCTCCTGTTTAAAACACATATTGTAGGTTATAACGACATATTAGTTATTCTTGTACGGTGGATGCAGGAACGCTTTACAAAATTGAGGTTTGCTGGCTTTTTTGCAGGCCTGAATCATTTAACTATGAGGAAAAGCACAGGAATGCTACAGAGAAGGCCTCTTTCTCCAATCAATATTCTGAAGAGCTTGGCAAAGATGGATACGCTATCAATCATTCTAGAGTTAAAATAGGGTCCGGACTCCAAGCTTACCAGAAAGGAAAACAGCTGCTTAATAAGTGGGGGTAAAAGAGATGACCCTATTTGTTTGTTGTCTCGATAAGATTAGCTGTTGTTATGAGAAGGAAAGAACATTGGTAGTTATTAAATTCCCTTTTTTCTTTCCTGATTAAATCGTGCAGACATTTTCAGTTAAAGTGGGCATGGGTGGAGTCCAGCACCTGCATCAAAGTTGGGCAAAGATTTTGTGTGTGTACCCAGGAATTAGTGCCCTGGGTATTGATGCCACTCCAGATTTTATATGTCAATGATCATAAATCCTCAAACGACATCCACCCTTCTCCTAACTATAACACTGTGGGTTTGAGGAATGTGCCAAATAGTCCAAATCTTAAGGCAATTTACTGTTTTGGAAGTGGAACTCTTCAGGGCCATCTGTTGGTAATTTCTTCTCCTTATCTGCACCATCATTTAATTTTAGTAGCCTACCTGTAGTACTGTACGCGATGAGGCATATTTAAGCTTGGTATCACTTAATAATATCTATTTTCGACATTGGATGCACAAGCATTACATATGGGTATGTTTTAAATCCTTTTGCAGTTTGTTGTGTAGTTTTTATAGCATGCATCGTCTATGAAATGCAGGACACATTGCTATGCTCTCACTCCCTAATACCCTATCAGGGACCTTTTTTTGGAAATCTTTTCTTGCTCGGTAAGAGTTAGTAAGAGTTGGGTTACACTGTAAATCTGCAAAGATGGAATTAGTGTACTTGTGCATGCAACTGAAACAATTTAGTTTTACCATTTTCCAGATTTCACTCTAGTTTAAATATAGAGTCTTAGACCATTCTGTTTGTTATCAAGGGCATAGTGGCAAACAATTTCAGCCGCTCAATGCATGGAATGGATTATCAAGCTTATAATTATTGCTTAAGTTTAGGCTACAGGGGTTGAGGGATGGCAAAAGTTTTCCTGGATTTTGGGGACGGCTGGGAACATCTACTAAAATAGTATATATATAAATTTTAAATATATAGTCTGTTTTTTCATAATTTACATATATAGGCAGAGGCAGAGGCAGAGGCAGAGGTACAGGGGAGAGGTGGGGAAGGGGATATTTGGTGCCCATCCCCAATCTCGGAAAAGTCTTGGGCATCTGGGTTGTAAGCCAAACCCGTAGGACACAGCCAAACCCGTAGGACACATCCGTATGGACCACTACTTAGAATAGCTATAGCCCCCATATTATCAGGGTCAGGTTAACTCAGTGAGTATGTCTAGTGGGGTCCGAACCCAGATTATTATCTTGGAATCGCTCTGCCTTACCTCTAGACCATGGTTTGGTGGACTTGAACAAGGTAAATTATGATGACAAAGCTTCCGAATACAATGAGTGCTGCAAATTGTTTATGTAGTTGCATGAATGGAAATAAATAAGTATAGAACTGAACCACAATGAAAATTGAAGTTCAACATAGGGTTTACCCTAGAGAATTTAAATGTGAGAAAACTCTAGAAGAGTAAGGCTGTGCCTTATTTTGCCACCATGGCCTTGTAATATTGCAAATCAATTGCCTTCTTGAGGCCTCCAAGAACATCAACAATGCTCTCTTGTTTGCCTTGCTTTGCAACTTAACACTCTCCTACATTGTTTTAATAAATACAACTTCCAAAACATTCATCTTAGAAGCATCACATGAACCTGAAAGGGTGTACATATACATAAATTCATGGAATACCCAAACGCAGAGTCCAAACAATATTAGAATTGTAGAGGATGAATTTCCATACATTCAAGCCTCCTTGCATCTGTTTGAGTATGCTATTTTGTCTCTTCCACATGGCTTTGCTTCATACAAGCCCACTCATATGCCTTTTTTTGTGCAAGATGGGTTTGGCTGAAAAGAACCTTCTTGATGAGTTTGAATCCAAACACACCTGCCAACTATGCATGATTTCCAGCTGCCTTTGGTCCCTAGGTGTTTGAATCACCTTGAGCTTTGCTAAGCTTGCGTCATGCCTCTATGTCTTTTGCAAACTCTATTTATCTGCTAAATCTCTTTGTTAGGAGTACCAAAAGTGTTTAGAGCTACCTTACTTGCATTTTGACTAGTGAATAAGACCAGTGGCTTTGTTGAATTGAACCCAACCAATTCAAGGCCAAGGTTTATGCCTATTTGACAACCCAATCAAAGAGATTCAATTAGGTTATTTGTTTGAAAGTTTTATGTTATGATAGAAATTCAAGAATAAGCAAAGAACAATTGAACAACAGAAACAATGAGAAGACAATAAACAACCAAATTAGAACTGTAACAACAAACTTGTGTTATGCCTAGTTCAATACATGATTTGTGAGAACAGATGTATGCCTAGTTCAATACAACCTTGTCAACTTTCATTTGAGTTGAAGGATCTGCTACTATTGATGGAGGAATAGGATAAACTACATCAATGGGTGCTATAGGTTGGAAATCCAAGCAAACTTGAAAAGGGGTGTGTGTTGTAGAGCTGTGTAGAGCTCTATTGTAGTTGTGTTGAATGAAAGGAAAACTTTCATCTCGAGTGTGATGCTTCTTCAAATTGGACACTTTGAGAAGATATACTATCATCTTGTTTACCACTTCTATCTATCCATTAGTTTGGGGATGGAATGTGGTGGATTTACTCAACTTTGTGGCTGGCATAGGCTAAAGTGCTTTGTAGAAATTGCTCAAGAAATTGGTATATCTATATGAAAGGATAGTTTTTGGGATTCCAAAAATGTATGTAGAGTTGCTGAAAATATAAGTGAGCTATCTCTAGAGCTATGGATGTTTTTTTGCAAGGAATTAAAATGGTCATCTTTGAAAATCCATAAACCACTACAAAAACACAATCAATACCATGCTTGGTTGTGATGAGCACACACACTTATACTGAGAGTGGGGGCGGAAGCGGGTCGGTGAATCCGTATAATATAAACTTTTGCTTATTTAAAATCCAACAACCACAAAAATAGCAATCACGCAAGATCTACCAACTAAGAGACACAAGATTTACATGGAAACCCTTTTGGGAGAAAACCACGGAGAAAGACTGCTTGGATCTACTGTCCAAATCCAATCACAAAAATAAAATTCTCTTACAAATCTTTTGTAGGCACCAACCCAATGGAGACACCAATCCCCGCTACTAAGCACCAACTTAGCAAGAGACACCAATCTCTTCTATTAGGAGGCACCAACTTCCAGATGAACAAAATTTCTGCCTTTTTGAATAAAGCTTCTTCAATGGATGATGACCATTTGAAACTCCTTCATGAAAATCTGCTTGTAATGCTTTTCACATGTGCTCTTCTTCCTCAAAAATATGCTGTAATAAATCTGCTCTGCTGTAATAGATCTGCTCTGCTGTAATGAATCTGAATGATATTTTGTTTAGTACTTGCTCTCTAATCCTCTATTTCAACTTCTATTTATACCCCATACATGCCTCTTCACCCAATAGGGTCAGCCTTATTTGAAAATAATAATTTTAATTTAGTTTCACCAAGGGGGTCAGCCAGCTTTTACACACACATAAATTAAATTAAAATTAAATGTCTCATGGGTCGGCCCATTAAAAATAATAATTCCAGCGCTTAGTGATTGCATTGGGCGCCAAGACTAGATGAGGGTCGGCCAAAACTAGATTTTGTTCATAATGATTGCATTGGAAGTTGTGAATAGTGGCCTTTACACATTTAAGCTGTGTCACAGCATTCGCTGAATTTTTGCCATGAAATTCGGAATTCGTCGAATTTCTAAAAAAATAATGAAATTCGTTGAAATTTGTTCTAATTCGTTGAAATTCGTACGGCGTTGAATTTATTAAAAAAGTAATCTTAAAAAGCATTTTCGTTTTAGGGTTTTGACGGGATATTTTAATAAATACGTAGCCACGACTAGCCAATATCGTGTCTGTGATTTTCGGTGAAGTCTCTCAGTCATTGAAGAACGCAATCTGGAACTGGAAGCATTCAAAAGTTTTTCGCAAGTGTTTAGAAGGTCTTCAAGGTCGACGGAAAGGCACGCGTTCTACAAATCGTTTTCATTTGAAGCTCGGGTTTCATCTATATTCTGCAAATCGCGTCCAAGCTTGAAGCCGCCGCCTTCAGTTTGCAAGTCGTGTCCAAAAGCTCAAAGTCTTTTGCAACTTGCAAGTCGCCTCTGCATCTGCAAGCTCAAAGGTAGGCGATCTAAATTTTTTTTGTTTCGAAACTGCATGTTTTATTTTTTCACGAAAAATTTAGGGTTTTCATAGATTTTCATAATTTCATTTAATATTGTATTATTTTATTTATATTAGCTTTCTTAATTTTTATTTTATTAATATTAGATTTAATATTAGGTTTGATTATTTTATTAATATTAATTATTAGATATAATATTTATTTAGTTTTTATTATTTTATTAATATTTAGATTTAAATTAAATTTTTTAATATTGTATTATTTTATATATATTAAGTCTTTAATATTTTATAAAATGTGGAATATTAAATATTTTATTATTTTATTTGTATTAAATTTATATTAATAAATTAATATTTAATATATGGAAATTTAATATTATCTCAATTTTAGTATTCAGTTTTTAATATTCAGTTTTTAAAAATTACAATAAAAAGTTAATATATATTTATTTTATGTTGTTAGTTTTAATAATTAAATTTAAAATAAAAAATTACCATATTCTTTACAAGTGTACATGACAAGTTTTTCTCAGTTATTTGTTTGCTCACCTACATGCTACAGCTGTATGCAATCATAGTTGAATGATGAATCTTGTTTGGCATTTGCATTTATTCAATTACATCATTTTCATTTGTATTATAAAACTAAAATTCGTATTTTGTCTTTTAAACATACAGATTGTTACTTTATGGCTCCCAAGAAATCAACTGCCGAGGCATGGAAATATGTCACTCGCAATGGTACAAATCTCACATGCAACGAGTGTCATAAACCTTTTACTGGAGGTTTGACAAGGGCAATGGACCATTTACTTGGTATTTCAGGGGGTGCAGGAGGAGGTGTTCAAGCATGTCCAAAGTTACCCCAGAAATGAGAGCTGCTTTAGAGAAAGAACAGTCCTCTTCAATTGTAGAAAAGATGAAGAATGCACAAAAAAAGCAGAGAATTGAAGAGAATATCTCAGTCTAGACACACAACATCTATCATGTCTTCCTCTTCCACCTTACCTAGGCATGTGGGTAAATCAAAAGAGAGTGGAACATTGAACAACTTTTGGAAACCAGTAGAGAAACAACAAGTGGATGATGCATTAGCTGATTTGTTTTACTCAAGTGCGATTCCATTCAATGTTGCAAGGAATCCACATTTTCGTAATGCAATTCAGAAAGTTGCAGAGTTTGGTAAAGGGTACACACCCCCATCTTCAGAGGCTTTCAGGACAACTCTTTTGCAGAGGTCAAAAGATAGAGTGACTGAGAAATTAGTTGATGTCAAAGCCTCTTGGAATGAAACAGGTTGCACTATATTGAGTGATGGATGGTCAGATATATGTCAAAGGCCATTGATTAATGTTTTGGTGTCTTCTCCTGATGGTGTTGTGTTCTTGAAAGTGATTGACACCATGAACCACAAGAAAACTTCTGACTATATTTTCCAAATATTAGAGGAAGCCATTCTTGAAGTAGGGGTGGAAAATGTGGTTCAAGTGGTAACTGATAGTGCAGCAAATTGTGTGGGAGCTGGGAAACTGATTACAGAGAAGTACCCTAAAATATATTGGAGCCCATGTGCAGCCCATTGTCTCGATTTGTTGCTTCATGACTTGGCTAAATTCCCATGGGTACATGAAGCTATTCATAGAGGGAGAGCAATTGCAAATTTCATACGGAATCATCGTCTCACATTGAGTCTTTATAGGCAGCATGCATCCAAGGAGTTGTTGAGGCCTTGTGAAACAAGATTTGCATCATTTTATATCACTTTGAAAAGAGTGGTTGAAGAAAAAGCAGCTTTGAGGGCTGTTATTTGTTCCAATCAGTGGGAAAATTCTGTGCTTTCAAAAGGTCCTAAGGGGAAGAACATAGAGCAAATCATTCTAAATAGCAATTTTTGGGAAAGTGCAGCAAAAGTTTTGCTTATATGTGAACCAATTGTTGACGTGCTTCGTATGGTTGATGGTGACACTCCTTGCCTTGGCATGCTTTATGAAAGCATGGACCGTTGTAAGGAATCTATTCAAAAAGCACTAAACAATGTAGAAGCAGAATATATGGAGATATGGGAGACAGTTGATTGTAGATGGAAAATGATGCACACACCTTTACATGCAGCAGCTTGTTTTTTAGAGCCTAAGTTGTTTTCTATTAATAGAAAAGGTGATTCTGAAATTATGGGAGGGCTTTTTGAAGCCATTCAAAAGCATGCATCAAATGCAACAATTTCAGCACTAATCAGAGATCAATGTTGGGAATACAAGAAAGGAGAAGGGATGTTTGGAATGGCAGCAACCAAATATGACTTGGCACGTATACCTGGATATAGATGGTGGTTGGACTATGGAGGACAAACTCCTGAGCTACAAGAGTTTGCTGTTTGCATTTTGAGTCAGGGAGCAAGTTCATCGGCTTGTGAGAGGAAATGGAGTTGCTTTGACCACATCCATTCCAAAAAAAGGAATAAATTGTTGTTTGGAAAGTTGGGAGATCTTGTCTATGTTTGCAGCAATTTAAAATTGTTCATGAACAAATCAGCAAAGGACTCTTCCTCACAAGAAATTCTTGAAGACATAGCAGTGCCAGTTGCAGATGAGCTTGACTTTGCAGATGATGAATTGAGTAGTGATACAAATGATGATGATTTAGCATCTTAGCCAAGTGCTCTTGATGACTTGGAGCTTTTTTGAAGTTCTAAAGTCTTGACTGTTATTGTACCTTTTTGACAAAAGAACAAATTCACAAACGTGATTTCACATGTTTCTTATGGTTTATATTTTATAAATGTGTTATCTTTTTGTAATGATTTCAAATCTATTTATCAATGTTAAACTATTTAAACAATTTTATGGATATATTACTTATATTTATTAAAAAAATTTAAAAAATTACATAAGGCGAATTTGATCCAAATTTTATACTTTTCGAATTTTTTCCTTGCCGAATTTCATCCGAATTTCAATGTTGCCGAATTCGAATTCAAATTCAAATCTTGTGACTTAGCATTTAAGCATATGAATTCTTTCTTTGACAACAACAACAATATGATGGCAGCAATTTGCATTTCTCTCCTTTGACATCAATGACAACAATATTTCCAAAAGGTTGTAGGGTATCTTGAGAGGAAGTCCATGGAAATAGATTCCCATGGTCTCTTTGTAATTGGCAAAGGTGTGTACAAACCCTACTTTTTTGTTGACTAGCTTGGCTACTACACATGTGGTATAAGATCTGATGTATTTACTGACATATGACTTGAGGTGTGGTCAAAATAAGTACTTTTACAGCATTGCAAGGGTCTTTTCCACTTCGAATGTCTTGTAACCTTGCTAGAATGAGCCCTCCAAATCAATTTATGGCTCTTTGCCTATGTGGAATGCACAAGTGCTCAAGGTGATAGAGGAGTCCATCCTACAAGTAGAAATGTGGAATTGGATTACCACAAAGCAACTTTTGATAAATACCTACAAAATCCTTGTCAGAAGGATACAATTATGACCATGTGCTAAATTGATGTTCACATGCATCAAAAACAAAAAAGAGAGCTTGAACTATTGGATGACTCAAGTAATTTGCAATTGGTTTGGCTCTTCCCTTCATATGTTTGATGTTTAGGTGAAATTGTTGAAGATAAGAAGACAGTTTCTGATGCTACTCTTCTTGAAAGTTGTATTGAGTTTGCAAGAATTGAAGTTGCTTGTAATTTATGTGGATCATAGTTTCCTTACCCAAGGTACAATGCTTTCAATGCTTACATGCTTGAACAATGGCATAAAGATCACAATCATATGTTGGGTAGTTTCTTATCGGTGTAGTCAATGTCTCATTGTGGCATGCAACCAAATGACCATGTCGAGTGAGGATTGCTCCAAGTGCATATTCTGGTGCATTAGTCTCAGTCACAAATGGTTGCCAAAGATCTAGTAGTGCAAGTACTAGCATAAAATAGAGTCTACATCTCAATTCCTCAAATGTTGTCTGCTATGTTGCTGTCTAGATGGATCTTGCTTTAGCACCATCTCTAGTAACCTAGTTTAGTGGCCAAATCACATGTGAAAAATCAAGTACAAATCTCATGTAGAAATTTGCCAATCCCAACAAGTTACGAAGCTTGGTGAGATTCTTTGGTTATGGCCAATCTTGTATGACTTGAATCTTGGTTGGGTCCACATACACTTCCTATGTGTCTACAACATATCCTAGATATTGTATCTTTTGCTTGGTAAATGAACACTTTTGCATGTTGCATGTAGTTCATGTTTCCACAATGCTCAATATGGTACAAATGTTCATCCCAAGTTTTGTTGAAGATCAAGATTCCATCAAGGTACACAACAATCAAAGTGGTGAATGGCTCAAATGTATCATGCATCAGATACATGAATGGAATATTCCAAACCAATTTTTTTAATTTTTGATTACAATAAGCAATGCAACACACATCTGTTAGGGTTAGCACTTAAACCAAAACGATGCAGAATTCAACTCTAACCAAGGATGTACACCAGGATCCCGAATTGGGCAAGGTGTGAGCATATGGTTAGAGGATCTCAACGCAATGCTGATAAAAGAACTCTAACCAAGAATGCGCCGGATGACGATGAGCATATGGTCAGAGGATCCCTACCAACTACAATTGCTGAAAGTAAACTCGACGCCAAGCATGTGCTTTCAAACCCAGAGTGGGAATGGAGCTACCATATGGCGGAGATGCTAAGTACTGCAATGCAATTCAAAATGTAAATAGGTGGCAAGCCAGCCTCTTCCACTTATTCAGTGGGTATTACAAGCATGAAGAGAAAGATGAGAAGAAATACTGACAGTACTACTGTTCAGCTTACAATATAATAGAGAATGCTTGCCAAGAGCATAAGATTAGGACTATTTAATGCTGCAACAATATAGAAGACTTTCCCTTGCTTAACAAGTATGCTAAGACCAAGAACTCCACTCAAAGGATCAACCTTGATATTCTGATTTGTGACAGACCTGCACTTGAAATGCTTAATCAGCAACACTAGGAACCACTAATTTGCTCACTACTCCCTCAATACTCAACCAAATGACCTCAAATCAAATGCAATGGCTTCCTATGAAGAGGGCGACCAAGCTACAAACAAGAAACCACACTCAAACCTACATAATTATTTAACACACTTCCCAATGCACTTCAAAGAGGGGCGGCCATGCAAGAAGGGGCGATTTTTCATTATAAATTCAAGTTCTTCACCATAAAATCTGCAAGTTAGCACAAAGGGGCGCCCAACCTAGAGAAATGGAAATATGCAACACCCAGAATGAATATATTTTTATTTTCGAATATATGAGTGAAACTACAAATCAGCCTTGATATCAGCAACTCCAGAAAATGATATGAAATGCAATAAACTGAACTACAAAGCAAAACCCAAGCTACAAAGCAAACCTCACTACAAAATTCTCTCATCAACAAGCTAAAATCTCCACTAGTTGCTGTCTTTCAAGCAAGAAGTCGAGCCAAGCTAGGAGGCATTCATTCCTCGAAGTAGTCCCAGCACCATTCTGGTAGCGTAACAATACTCAAGTCAGAAGATGATGAAATGAAGACCCAAGGCTCCCTTTTATAGCTTTGAGAAGACACCTCTAGATGCTTCCAGAAGGTGCGCCCATTCCTCAAGATGCTAGGTTTTGACTTGACCATTGACCAAGCTTCAAGGTGGCGTCCCATTTCAAGAAGGATATAAATCATTTTTAAATAAAATAACAAGCTCTCCAAAGTTGGCGCCCCACCTCCAAGAGCAATTTTGACCTTAGAATTATTAAAACTTTCCCTGATGATGCATCCACCCATGAGGTCCCCCTTTTTAGAACAACTTAAAGTCATGAAGCTAGGCGAAGGGGTTATAACATTAAAATATAACATTATTTTAATTAAAATACTTATCTCTCCAGAAAATGCATCAAAAGGCCAAAACAACCATACCAACTGAACTGAATGCAAAGGGAAGCCAACTGAACTGAAGCCAACAGGACCACTGCCAGAAATAGAATTTACTAAAAATAGTAAATTCGGAAAGTTGCTCAGATCAAAGTGCATGCGATACCATTGTGAAGCTTTCTGAAAACCTAGAAAAAATCCGCAATCCGCAATCCCAAACTCTGAGATGTAGCCGTCATAACTTACTAAAAATAGTAAGTTCGGAAAGGTTACCCGATGCAGTTGCATGTCATACCTCTGCGAAGCTCTCTGAAAACCCAAAAGGAATCCAGAATCCAAACAACCAAACTCCAACATACAAACCCCCGAATCTTCAAAACAACCCATCAAACAGTCGAAAACCCTAATTCTGCCACTGACTAGCCAACAACGCACCGGGAATAGGCTATCAATCACTGAAAAGTGAAGTGCTAAAAATGGGGACATTACAATGAATGTGGTTGGAGCATTCATTAGGCTGAAGAGCATGACTAACTACTTGAACAAACCTTCTCTTGCCTTAAAGGTTGTCTTTTTGATGTTTGTGGGCTCAATTGAAATCTTATGGTACATAGACTTGAGATTGATCTTAGTGAAGAACTTTGCACCATGAAGCCGGTCTAACAAGTCCTCAATCCTTTGAATAGCATAGCAGTTCTTCACAATGATCTTGTTGAGAGCTCTCTAGTCAATGCACAACCTCCATGTGCCGTCCTTTTTCTATGCTAGCACAAATGGGCTGCCATAAGGCAACGAGCTAGGCTTGATATATCCTTTATCCATGAGTTCATGGATTTGTTGCTTGATCTCCTTATTCTCTAGAAATGATCTACAATATAGAGAAGCATTAGGCACAGGTAGTCTAGGAATCAAATCGATTGTTTTTCTTTTTGCACAATGTGTAGGCACTCCTTTTGGTGGTTGAAAGATATCCTTGTACTCTACTAGCTTGCAATTCAACTCTGAGGTTTTTGTAGTTGCTGTTGGAGAAATTACAGTATATTTTGTTGCCATAAGAACTTTCTTACATTCAGGTCGCACCATCAAAAGCACAAACTTCTTACTAGAATTGATTATCTACTTACACAACTTGGCATTGATGAGTGAAAGTTTAGGTACTACTTCTAGCATGTAGTATTTCTTATCAACAACATTTACGACTACATTTCTTGGATTTGTCTCATATACTACATACCAATGATAAAGATATGGTTGCCAACTAAAACACCACATACCTCTAATGGTTTGAGGTTGCAAAGGATTGTATCTTGAAAAGGCTTGATGTTTTACACTAGTTGACATTATTGAGTGATGTGTTTGTTAGAGCCTGCATTGAGCCATCCAATGGAGTATGGTTGTGGGTGAGGTATTAGTGGCAAGTTCAATCTCCAAACTACTTTAAGATAAATTAGGCTTGTCTAACTTTTGTTGTCAACCATGAAGTGAACTAGCTAACCATTGATCCACATCTAAGAGCGAATCTTTCTACTTCCTCAATATCTAAAAGGGAAGTCTAGAGGTGTTTGTGGTATCCACTATGGCACTAGGTTTAGTCTCCATGATTTGCTTCCCTTTGTCTTGTGCAACAATGTTGGTACCTACTACCTCAAGCTATGCAATCAAAGTTTTCCAAATGCAACATTCTTCTGTGGAATTAGTGTTAGAATTGTGAATTGTGCACGACTTGCTAGTCTTGGTTTGCTTATTGTTCTAATCATTTTGTGGCTTTTGCTTCTTCTGCAAATGGTATTGAGAGCCATTTTCTAGTTTGAATTTTTTCTTGGAGGGTGGGACATAAATCTTTTGTCTTGGTCTTAAATTTGGTCTTTGCTTCAATTTTGCAAGTAAATTTATAGGCTTCTCCAATTAAAGAGATTTGCAAGAAATCCATATTAGATTGAATATGTGGTCTCAAACTTGACTAGTACTTCAAAATAAGCTTTTTCTTTGAATTTTGAAGTCCCAATTTAGACACTAAAGTATGAAATATGTCTATGTATTCTTGCACTAATTGATCTTGGCCTTGGCACAATTGAGAAACTTGGTGTGCTGGTCATCATGGTTTCCTACATGGTAGAAGGTTTCTTTGAGGGTTACGAAACCATTCCAAATGTATATAGATGTGTCTAAGTCATCCTGTTGTGTTGTGTAGTAGTTATTTCATGGTCTAATATTTCACTAAAAGAGAAACTTTTAGGAGAGAAAATCTGATCTCTTGGTTAAAAAATTGATTAATTGCATAGTACAAATAGATTTGGCTACATTAGTTATCTAGGCATCTATATCTATCTTGCCTTCAAACAAGGGGATGTCTATATTGACTTGTGCCTAATATGGTGCATAACCACCAAATGGTTGTTGCAAATCGATAGGGCTTTGAACTTTCCCGAAAAGTTGTGAGAACTAATCCATGATACCGCTTGCTTGCATGCATGATGTTCCTCCAATTCTTCCAATTTTCTTTACGAAGCATCCTCTATCACCTTCTAAAACATCTTTGGTGTTGGCATTGCTGACATTTTGTCTCCTATCTAATGATGTGAAGGAAGGTATGATGAAGGGTAATGTATTTTGAGCTCTTACTTTCTATTTCCAAACCTCATGTGAGTGGTCACACAAATTAAGATGGTTGTTTTAGATACCACTCCAATCTCACTCATAAATAATGTGAAATGAGTATGCTCTAATATTAATGATTCAGGCCCTAGGGGTAAAGCTTGGTGAACAATGCAATCAAAGAGATTCAATTAGGTTATGTGTGCAGAAGGTTTATGTTATGGTAGGGATTTAGGAATATGCAAAGAACAATTGAACAACAAAAATAGAGAGAAGATAGTAAACAATCAAACTAGAACTGTGATGAAAATACTTATATTATGCCTAGTTCTGTAAATGATTTGTGAGGACAAATATGTTGGCTATGCCTTATTATACTCTTCTGAATGTTTAACCTACAAAGATTGGTTATGCACATTAATATACAAATAGAGAGGACTGTGAGGCATCATTTAGGATATGATGGTTCACATTCCTATTGCAACTATCACAATCACTCACAATTGTTGATGACAAGTCAAGCCATGCAGTAATGCTAACATGGAGTTATGACTTGTGGTTTGGAACATATTTTGAGGACTTGGACTCGGTGTAGACTCGACAACCCAAAATAGGACTCGGACTCGGGACTCAGCATGAACTTGGCAAAAACTCAGCTAGGACTCGCAAAGAAGAAAACTGTAGTTTTACAAAAAAAACAAAAATAAATTAATGCAGTTAGAGAACTTAAGAACCTAATTTGATTATCAATTTGTCATAATTCAAATATTACACATGTTATATGATCTTCAAACACTCAATATTTGAAATTTTGTCATTCATACTCATAGTTTTAAACTTGCAAATGAAAAAAAAAACAGAAATCAAGTTTTAAACTACTGTTGATTATTTCCAGGCGATGCCAAGAGTCCTAAGTTGGGACTCGGGAGTCTAACTCTAGAATTCGTGCGAGTCACTTGCCAAGATTGGGAGTCAGCTTGGACTCTCTAGGACTCGGCTCGCAAGTCTTTGGTGAGTCAACTCGGCGAGCCCTAGGACTCGCGAGTCCCAAGAGTCTTTTCTAGGATTCGCAAAGTCCTCAAACTATGGTTTGGAATATAGGTGCTAACTAGGATGAAGATCCTATTGAGAGAGCCATGAAGGCTGTTGAGCAACATCCGAGACTTGTATGTTCTAGCAACCCAAATTCTCTTGGATCACCAACTTTCATGTCCCAATTTGGATTACACCCCCTAATTGAGAGGCTTCCGGTTCCCAAAAGATTAAGAAATTGAGAGATAAAGAAATAATTTCCTCTCTTTTCCTTAGAATGCCACTTGGTTTGCTTGTTAGTTGTTCTTTTAATCCCACTTGCCGATTTCCTTGCTCTCTCCTTGATGTTCTCACATTCTTTTGCAAAAAAAAATCATCACCCAATTCTATTTGAGTGTTGGGCACAAGGTCTTCAATGAAGAAAACAAAAGTCCATCTTGCATAGAAGGCTGAAAGAAGTTTGTTTTGAACATCAATAATTGACTATAACTTCATGTAAGGAGGCAGGTCAAATTGAAAGTATTATTGCTTACTTATTCAAGAGTCTCCAATGGATCATACTTAAGTGGTTTTAGCTTTTTAGCTTTCCTATGGAGTCTTTCTTTGCTTAAATGAAGTCACCCCTTGCCCCCACCTTGGAATTTGTGCTCAACTCTATATTGATCATGTCTTGCTTTATGCTTAGCTTTAGATTCTTTTAATATCTGTTGCACTAGAGGTATTTTTGTTGTATCTTTATAATGAAACCTTTAGTTGGCAGATGTCCAAATATGCCCTTTCCTGCTTTCTTTGTGAATGACCCATCACAACATCAAAAGGACTAGGAGTAAGTAACAAAACATGTATCAAAAGGAGAATCATTAAGAGAAGAATGAACTACTCTCTGGTATGAATCCTGGTTTTATGTCAAAATTTCACCCTAAAACTTATCAAGATTCACACCAATGATCTCCTCTCCTTGATGTTCTCATGTTCTGTAAAATGATACCCTTGTCCAACTCTTCTTGAACATTATTTGCATGGTCTTCAATGAAGGAAACAACAACCATTCTTGATCTTGAAAAGAAGGCTCAAAGAGATGGAAATTTTCAACATTAACAACTAAGTATAGCTTCATGTATGGAGGCAACTCTAATCTGAAAGCATTATTGCCCACTTGTTCAAGAATCTCCAATGGACCATACTAAATTGGTTTTAGTTTCTTAGTATTATTTCATGTCTATTTGCTTGAGTAAAGTCATGCCATGGAATTTGTACTCAACTTTATGTCAATTACATCTTGATTTATGCTTAGCTTAAGACTTGTTCAACCACTCTTGCACTTGGAAATGTATTTGCCCTATATTTTCAATGAAACTTTCAGCTTGATGGGTCTCTAAATATACTTTATCTTGCTTCATTTGTGGCAGTTCTATCACAACATCAAAAGGAGAGAGTAGAAATATTAGTAGAAAAATTAATTGCCATATTGTATGAAGGCCAGATACATCTCAAATTTTCATCCCAAGTCTTAGGATGCTTCCTATTATATGCCCTCAAGAGCTGCACCAATGTCATATTGACGACTTTGATTTTATCATCTGTTTGAGGATGAAAACTAGTTGATCTCTCCAATCTTGTATTCATTCTCTCTCACAGTGTGTTAAACAATTCACCCAAGAATATTGAATCCCTATTTGAAATGACTGAACTAGTCAAACCAAAATGAATCCTAACATTAGTGAAAAATAAATCAGCTGCATCACTAATCTAAATAATCTTCCTTCAAGGGATGGGCACACACATTTACTTAAATCAGTCTACAACAACAAACAGGTAATCTTGCCCTTCCTTTTATAAAGATAAACCTCCCATAAAATCCATGGAGATGCTTTCCCATGACAAAGAAGGAACCAAACATGGGATATACAATCCAATCTTTCTATTATTGGGCTTGTTTGTGCTACACAAAACACACCCCACTATGAGTTTTGCAACATCATTTTGCATACATATACCTCTGCAAATGTGCCAAGTTCTTTGGTACACCAAAATGACCAATAATCTTCAAAGCATGGGCCTTCCTCACTAACTGAACTCTTTCTTTTTAGGTATTCCAAGTTTCCCAAACATTGAGATGATACTTTCTTGAAGATAATTGTCTTCCTTATGCTCAAGCTTTTCACTTTTGCTCCTTGTAGTTGCTGGCGCGCTTCTCCAAAACCTGCATCATGTTGATGAGAAAAGCTTTCAAGCTGAGTTGTAGTGCCCAATTTTTGGAGTGGAAAATGGTCTAATATTAGCCAGCTTGTTAGTGACACCTCTTTCATAATTGATAACCAAATGCAATTGTTGCTAGAAACCCATCGATTTGTAGTGCTTTGTTTGCTACATTTTTTATTGTACTTGCAAATACTGAAGTGGTTGTCATCTTAATGGATAATGCTTTTTTCTCCATTATATGGTGCTTCTATTTCTCAATTGCTTGAACAAGTGGATACAATTCTTTATCATAGGTGCAATAACCCAAAATTTGCTCGTGAAAAAGCTTTGAATGATAACAAACTAGCCTAGCTCCTTGTAACTGGACAACCCCTATAACCCAAGTTACCGATCTTGGTATTGGTTTAGGTTTAGGTTTGCTAGTTCAATTCTTAGATTTGGCCAAAAAAAAGGTTGGGGTTGGGTTCGTTGGAACAATAACATATAAAAATCATAATTAGACATATATATAGCCTAATTTAAGAATATTAGACATAATATACATATTTCCTAATATTTTAAATGTATAGTAATATTAATAAGTTAATATATATTCTAATACAATAATAAAATTATAATATTAATTTTTTTTGTTGCTAAACCCTGTTTAGGTCGAGGAACCATCCAAATATGAGCAACTATCCAAAATCAAAAGGAGATCATACAATTCAACCGCAATCAAGGTGGTAGTTAAAACATAAATATCAAGCCTACAAACTATTAACTCCATGCAGACCATAATTTAAAGTAGTAGGAGCATAAACTATTAACATCCTTCAACACAACCTTTTGCAAAATTGCAAATAGCCACAATTACGCATCTACAGAGAATCATGGGAATACGTTCCTACACCAAGAGGATGGCATAAAATTATAATATTAATAAATATTAATATAGAGACATTAATTTTTAAAACTAACATACATAACTAATAGTTTTTCATTACTAGTAGCAATATTAATAATTTATTTACATAAATTTTTATTATTAATAATAATTAATAAATATTATTAACATAACAAATATTACTAACACAAGTTTTTTGAAATGAGGGTAAGTGGAAATAGGAGTGGGAAGGCGAGTAAGAGCCCTAGGAAAGTTGCAGGCTTAATTGAGGCAAAGGATGAAGAGGACAATATAAATGAAGTAGAAGAGGATGATTGGAACGGTGATTGGGTTGATTCTAAGGACAAGACGTTGCTATACCTCCTGATTGAGGCCCATTCGAGAGATTTTGTGTCTAAATTTTGGTTGGTGGTTATGGCAGCTCCTTCAGGGATTTGGATACATCATTGATGGCTGTCAATCTTCTTCATGTTGTAGACAAGGGCCCATTGTAGGGATTGAAACAATGGTTTCTCACCCATGCTTGCTCTTCATCAAAATTGTTGTGGATGGATTATGTTGGGTGGTGATAGGGCAGTTTTGGCTTTTTCCATTCCTATGGCTAAGGTGTGTGTTGTTTTGGTTGAGGAGTTGGTTCCTTGGATGCCTTCCTATATTAGGGAGTCATTGGTTGCTTTGAAACCGTGGTTGAAGTTGTTAAAGGTACACAAAGCCCCTCTAAGGCTCCTCCTTTGCTATCAACTAGGGATGGTGAGACCCTTTTTTGCAAATTCTAGATTCACTTGTTGAGAAGGCTTCTTCAAGGTTTGAGTCTTCTCTTGTTTGGAGGTTTTATGGAACCAAGCTGAACATCAACATTTATTAGAGAATGGGTCTTGAGAAAATGGAAGGTCTGTGGACATGTTGTTGTGGGGAATGGTTTCTTCTTGATTTCTTTTTTTTCCATGGAGGATTGTGGTAGGATTCTTAGCAACAGCCCATGGTATTTGGGTAAGTCTGCACTCTTCCTAAACAAATGGGAACCAAGTTTAAATCCAAAAAATGAATGCTTCAACAGGGTACCTGTTTGGGTGAGACTCCCTACCTTGCGATTGGAATATTGGATGGAGGAGGTTTTTGAGGGCATTGCTAGCTCTATTGGTCAATTAATAGCCATTGTCGACACAACCAGATTTAGGAAACGTTTGGTGTATGCAAGATTTTGTGTGAATGTCCTTGTGAATTTTGCACCCCCTTCTTCTATTATGCTTTCATCTAAACTTGGTAAGTGGGTGCAAAATATTGTCTATGAAGACTCTTCAACTTGATGATGAGCTTGTCACTAGGTTGGTCACTTTGTTGTTGTGTTTTCAACCAATAAGAGGAAAACTTATGTTGGGAAAAAAGAGGCTATAAATCTTAGCCTTTCTCAACCTTCGGCGGGTTTGGGTGAAGTGGTCGTGGGGGGCCCCCTTCTCCAAATGTCATGGATGGGAAGAGCTTGGAGACGGCTAGCAAGGAATGTGTCAATGAGGATTTTGGTGGATACCACTCAATCTCCTATTTCGTTATCCAAATGCAACGACAAAAGGAAGAAGCCTTTAGAGTAGAGGTTAATGATATGCCCCTCGAATTCTTGTGAATCAAGGCAAACAATCATAAAAGGGAATGTTGATAATAAGGATTTCTATGTCAATGATTTCAAAAATCAGTCTGGTGGTTGTATTGAAAGCTCTCTAAAGTGCTTTGGATTCAAGCCACCTTGATTTATCATTCCTTTTGATGTAACCTTGTTTTTGTTCCTTTTTTGGCCCGTACTGAGCTGTCCTTTGGGTGTGGTCTGCCATTGTTTGTCTTTTGGCTTCTTGTTTCATGTTATGTTCTAGGCTTCAATGTTATTTCTATTCTTATCATTGTAAAAGGTTGTTGGCATCCTTTCAAAACCCTCCTTTATTGGGTTCATAGCTCTAGTCAAAAGCTTTTATCTAATAAAAAATATAACAAATATTACTATAGGAGGGTTCGACCTACATTCTCTCTATCATTCATATAAAATTTTCCCTCTAGGACAAGCAAGCCACTAGATCAATGACCTCAGATGAATGGATTAGGTTGGAGAGAGGTGGAATTGGCTGGAAGTGGACTGAAAGATGTACTATCACAAAAAAGGGTGCTAGGAACTTCTCTCCCATCACCCTAGGAGCCCCCTACCATTCTAAAGGGCTCATTCTCTCCATGTCCAACCGGAAAGCTCCCTAACTAATATTACTAATATATTATTAACATACCTATCAAATGCATTTTGCTGAGTGTAGCATGATCATCAATCTAATCAAATTTGATAGTTGGCTCCTATAGGATTTTTTCCTACATCTATATTTTTGCATGCAATTTTAAAGTTTGCAGCACAACCTCTATAATTGGCTATGTCTAGAGTTTTTACCCTTTTATATTTTCTTTATCAAGACATAAATTGCAATTTTTAGAGGAAAACTAGCGGGTTCATCGTAGCAAAAAAAATTATGAAATTTGTGAGAAGTTTGTTTTGGATGAATCCATAAGAAAATTGCAAAACCTTGCCCACAATCCCCAATGGACAGAACTTAGATCCAACTTGAGCTAGCGGATCCAAGGGGTTGAATGGGTAACATAGCATATAGCATAATCACTTGCATTCATTTCCACATCAAATGGTACTTACAAGATGGATAGCACCAAAACTGGTACTTTGCTAATCTTATGCTTTGACTCAACTAATGCATTTTATTGAATTTTTCTCAAAGTAAAGGACTCATCACCAGCTATTATAAGTGCACATACACTATTACTATGGATAATGGTTTGATTCTTACTTAGTAATATCAAGATTTCAAGTCTAGCTTTGTAAAGTACTTAGGATGCTGAAGTTAGCCCAAAAAATTACTAATTGATGGAAAAGAATCAAGTTCTTGATGGTTATCTTATTGAAATCTTTATAATCAATACACATTTTCCATGAACCATCCTTTTTAGGCACAATTATGATAGGCGAACCACATGGAGAAGCTCTAGGATGGATAGCATTTTGATCTAGCTAATATTGTATTGGCTTCTCTCCCTCATGTGCTTCCATCAATGATTGCTAATAGATATCAATGTGAAGGAGAGGATAATCTTGTAGGAATTGGATAGTTGGGGAGAAGGAAATACAATAGCAATTGGATCTCATGTTCCACCACTCTCATAGGTGGCATACCCTTGGGCTTTTGGAAAACTTCCCTAGAATTCTGCAATATCTACTTAATTTTCTTTTATTCTTTGTTAGTAGACATGCTAGAAGAAGCTTTGTATTCAACTACGTCATTACCATACTCATCTCTTATGACAAGCAAAGCAAGCTTCCCACTATCATTATTCAATCCTTTTCCTTGATTGGCACTTTTTAGGAAATCTCCGATTTAACTTCATATGCATGGACCATTTAGCTTTCCCCATATTTGAACAAGCAGTAATTGTTGACTTTTCTCATGAAGATTGCATCTCTCACATATGTGTATGGGCTGCAAAATACTACACAACACAATCAGAGGAATAGTATCTACCGCAACCTCATCAATGAATTTTTTTATTTTTCCTTAACTTAAATTTTTTATTGTTTGGTAACTTCAATCTACACCCTTTATCCAACCTTGTGCATAACAATTAGAATGGTCATAATATAGCCAACCCAAGCTTGTCTATCAACTCTTTAGAAAACAAATTTGTTTAGGAACAAGAATACCAAAAAGCATTAACTTTTGCCTTCTTAATTTGAATCTTGATATGAAAGAGTTTGATAAGTTCACCTTATGATGAACTTCATTGCTACTCAAGCACACATCTCTTTGGATGGAAGTGTAAGCAATCCTCTCATCCACATTGGAGCTACTCCCTATTTCCTTCCCCTCAAAGGAAAACAAGGCATTCTTGTTTTGATCTTATAAGGACCCAATTTCAGATAAAAGTCTTAGCATTTTTTGTCTATATGACTGTAATGCCCCCTTCTAGCCTCTAAGCAGTGCACACGACCTTTAGCCTATTCTAGAGTTCCTGTAGGCTAAATGGTTCTGATAAGGGAACTCAGTTCTGGTTCTTGGTGTTGGGTTTTCAGTTTTCTGGAGTACTTTCTATTTTTAGTAGGGGTCAGTATTGAGCTCCAGTCGTCAGTGAGCCCTTTGAGCTTATCAATATCTCTCCAGCTTGAGTCTTGGGTACTACTTACTATTTTTAGTACTTTCTAAAAATAGTAAGTCTATTTTGGGTAAGTTGGACCTAGTTAGGGTTCTCTCAGCGCATATTCTTAGTTGAGGATTCAGGTTTCTAAGGTTGAAATATTTTTAATATTTGCTTTTCCTTTTGAAAATGGATTATTATACAGTTACTTTATAACTTAAAGTTGAGGGAAAAGGGGTCATAAAAAGTACCAAGGGCGCCTAAGGTGATAACTTAAAGTCGTTTTTAAAGCAACTAAAATACTTTTGTATGCTGGTTAAGAGGGGGACGCCCAAGCTAATGTTTGAGTTGAAATTTAAATTAAAACAAAAGCAAATATTAAAAAGGGCATTGGTTTATGAGGGGTTTAGGGTTTAAGCATTGCTGGTCGCTTTAATTTGCTAATGAGACTTTATATTCTCATTTGGAGGCCTCATTTGTGATGGATGAATTTGGTTGCATAAGGAGATGCTGCTGGTTTTTCGCCAGGAGGTCTGAAAGTGAGTGTTGAGAACGAAAACCCTTGACATCTTGAATTGGTTTCGGTAGTGCAAGACCTGCCCTAGCTGTAAGAAGCTTCCCACTATCATAGGTGGCATAGCAATTGGATCTCATGTTCCACCACTCTCATAGGTGGCATACCCTTGGGCTTTTGGAAAACTTCCCTAGAATTCTGCAATATCTACTTAATTTTCTTTTATTCTTTGTTAGTAGACATGCTAGAAGAAGCTTTGTATTCAACTACGTCATTACCATACTCATCTCTTATGACAAGCAAAGCAAGCTTCCCACTATCATTATTCAATCCTTTTCCTTGATTGGCACTTTTTAGGAAATCTCCGATTTAACTTCATATGCATGGACCATTTAGCTTTCCCCATATTTGAACAAGCAGTAATTGTTGACTTTTCTCATGAAGATTGCATCTCACATATGTGTATGGGCTGCAAAATACTACACAACACAATCAGAGGAATAGTATCTACCACAACCTCATCAATGAATTTTTTTATTTTTCCTTAACTTAAATTTTTTATTGTTTGGTAACTTCAATCTACACCCTTTATTCAACCTTGTGCATAACAATTAGAATGGTCATAATATAGCCAACCCAAGCTTGTCTATCAACTCTTTAGAAATCAAATTTGTTTAGGAACAAGAATACCAAAAAGCATTAACTTTTGCCTTCTTAATTTGAATCTTGATATGAAAGAGTTTGATAAGTTCACCTTATGATGTACTTCATTGCTACTCAAGCACACATCTCTTTGGATGGAAGTGTAAGCAATCCTCTCATCCACATTGGAGCTACTCCCTATTTCCTTCCCCTCAAAGGAAAACAAGGCATTCTTGTTTTGATCTTATAAGGACCCAATTTCAGATAAAAGTCTTATCATTTTTTGTCTATATGACTGTAATGTCCCCTCCTAGCCTCTAAGCAGTGCACACGACCTTTAGCCTATTCTAGAGTTCCTGTAGGCTAAATGGTTCTGATAAGGGAACTTAGTTCTGGTTCTTGGTGTTGGGTTTTCAGTTTTCTGGAGTACTTTCTATTTTTAGTAGGGGTCTAGTATTGAGCTCCAGTCGTCAGTGAGCCCTTTGAGCTTATCAATATCTCTCCAGCTTGAGTCTTGGGTACTACTTACTATTTTTAGTACTTTCTAAAAATAGTAAGTCTATTTTGGGTAAGTTGGACCTAGTTAGGGTTCTCTCAGCGACATATTCTTAGTTGAGGATTCAGGTTTCTAAGGTTGAAATATTTTTAATATTTGCTTTTCCTTTTGAAAATGGATTATTAAACAGTTACTTTATAACTTAAAGTTGAGGGAAAAGGGGTCATAAAAAGTACCAAGGGTGCCTAAGGTGATAACTTAAAGTTGTTTTTAAAGCAACTAAAATACTTTTGTATGCTGGTTAAGAGGGGGACACCCAAGCTAATGTTTGAGTTGAAATTTAAATTAAAACAAAAGCAAATATTAAAAAGGGCATTGGTTTATGAGGGGTTTAGGGTTTAAGCATTGCTGGTCGCATTAATTTGCTAATGAGACTTTATATTCTCATTTGGAGGCCTCATTTGTCATGGATGAGTTTGGTTGCATAAGGAGATGCTGCTGGTTTTTCGCTAGGAGGTCTGAAAGTGAGTGTTGAGAACGAAAACCCTTGACATCTTGAATTGGTTTCGGTAGTGCAAGCCCTGCCCTAGCCAAAGGAGGAGTGGTTTCACCCATAAATCACATTGGAGCTTCAAGTTGCAGATTTCAGTAATTAGAAATGAAGATATTTCAGCATTTTTGAAGAGTTTCAGTTTGGGTTTTGGCTTGAGATTGCATCCTTTCAGTTTGGCGTGGATTTCTGGGAGTTTGGTGTGTTTTTTATTCATTTTTGGGTGCTTCAGTATTTGGACCTGAACTTGATGTTTTGCTCATAACTCAAAAATGGTTTAGGCTATCCATGTGGGTATTGGTTCTTCTGAATGCTCTCTTATAGGCGCCCACATCAAGCGTTGGTTTGTAATTTTTGCAGGAGTATTGGAATTTCTAGAGCAAATCGCCCTTCTACACCTAGTGCCCATTTTTGGGTGTAATCTTGATTCAGGTCGGTCTTGCTGTGAGCTGCACATAACGTCTCTTCTGGAACAGTTGAAGTGGAGGTCTTTGGTGAGTTGGTTTAGGGCCTGAAAGCTCTCATCATTGGCGTTAATCGAGCCAAGCAAAGGATCATTACCTGCTGTATGGTGCTCTTTTTTCCAGGTCTGAATGCTTATTTCCGAGTTTGTGTAATGTCCCCTTTTTGGGTTAACTCTAAATCTGCCCTAATTTATCAATTTCAAGTGATCACCTTGGTTTTGGGGATGTTTATAATGTGAGTAGGCCCCTCTAAAACAGAGTTAGAGGATATTTACAAGATGATATTAATTAGAATGCATATAAGAAAATCAAAGAGAACATGGTTAGGGTTACAACTACCTGTTTAGGCCTTCAAATATGTTAGTAGACATTTATGAATAGAGACAATATCATAATAAAATATATTGAATTTCTTTAGATGTTCTAGTTCATTCTTCCTTGGACATAATGGCCTGATAGGGTACCCAAGAAACCCTCTACCCTAGGCCCAAGAGTAGTACACCCCTCTTGGCCCATGTGGCCCTTGCCATCCATATGGGTGGGGTACCTAGCTATCACTGTTCCCCTTATCAGAACCATTATTACTTAATTATGTAGGGGATTTGAGGGTGCAACTACAGTAGGGTGTCCTGGGCAGTCATTCCCTCCAAGCCCAAGAGCAGTACACCCCTCTTGGCCCATGTGGCCCTTGCCATACAGATGGATGGGGTACTTAGAGGGTGACCCACACGCTTTTTCCCCTCCTCGTAGGCCCTTAACTCCCTTATCACTGTAATCAGATTATCAAAATGCAGTCCATATTTTAATCTTACATATTGAGTTAATCTATATAGAGATCAATAATACATACACCATTTCATATTTAGCAATGTAGGGAGAATTGAATTTATGCAGGTATTTATACTTACCTGGGTGTGATCTGTTGGAGCTTTCTCTGATCCTCACAATCATCAAGTCAGCAGAACTTCTTTCCCTTTTATCCAGTTGCGATGCTTTCCTTTCTTATTCTATGTTTCAATAGAATGATAGATTGTAATTGTCTTCAATATTGCTGGGGGTGCAGAGATGTAATTAGTCTTTCTTTCCTAGCCTTCCATGGTTGTTTTATATAGTTACAAACACAATAATTATGATGGAATATATCACCATAACATCATTAGTTGTCCAATTCAAAATAACATATTAGCAATACTATAATAGTGACATGCATACCCCAAAAATGACGATAATAAATAACATCAATTAGACAAATATTATTATGTATAAATTGTATTTATCAATCACCTATAATATATTTATCAATCATCATATATTTAAGTATATTTATCAATCAATAATCATATTTAGATATGTCTATTAACCACCAACTGTTATTTAAATTCCCTATTTATTTGCCAATCATCCACATCTAAATTCACAATGTATTAACAGATCTCTTTTTTCTAAATACATAAGCATAAGCTATTATTTTAATTCTCATCTCATTTCATAATGCATTAAACTGTTCATTATCTTAATCATAAAATACTTACTAAGATCATTATCTACATCCTTAATATATTTCTAACTAATTATTTGAAACCAGAAAATACTTACAGCCTTGCTTTGGTTCGATCTGCAGAAATCACTCTTTATTTTCCCAGCCACCATGATCTGATTTTTAGAAAATATTTTTTTATAAATGATTTTCTGTTTTAGAATATATTCTTCTCTCCTTATGTCTGCCTATATCTACTGTTCCTTTTCCTTATTCCCTCCATTCGATCTCCTTTTTATATCTATATATATGAAAGGATACATCTTTTGAAGAGAGATATCCAAAAGTCACAACCTTTTATTAATACTAAATTGTTGCCGTGTAAAAACTTTCAGTACTGTTTTTAATTCACCTTTTATTTATTTATTCTTTCTAAAAACATGAGTGCTATCTTTAGAAATGGAATCGCTGCCCCTTTTAGGGTGGGATCGCTGCACATTTGGCATACATTTGTTTTATATTATATATATTTATGTTTATTGTTTTATATTTTATAAAATATATTTGTTATTATTATTATTTTATATATACTTTAGTATTATATATTATGATAATGATATTTAAATTATTAGTATTTATATTTTAATATTTACAATATTATTTTTGATAATTATAATTATAATATTATCTTGTTATAATTATAATTATAATAATATTAGGTTATTAATATTTCTTTTTATAATTTTAATATATATTTTGTTATTTATTTGCTTTTCAATGTTTTAGATTTAGTGTTGCAATTTCGGGGACATGACAGTTTGATAATTGTATCACAAGGACTGTAATTTCTGTTGTTAAAATCAGATTATTGAAAGCTGTGAAAAGTTCTTGGCTAGAGTGTTCTTTTCCTATTTTATGTTCATTGCAATATATACTTTATGCAAGTTCAAAACCATGAATGGCACATTGAACTCAATGCATTAAACTCTCTCAAAACAAACACAATCAGCAAGGAAGAGAAATCACAAAAAAAAAATATATATATATATATATATATATATATTTGGGGTCGTATATTACAATGACCATCAGCATCACAATTCCTACAATGTTTTTTGGTTCCCTCTTTGTAAAAATAGTGGTGGTGTTAAGCTTAGCTTTCTATTTACCTTTTCCTTTTGGCTAAGAATCACTTTTGCTGTTTTTGAGCATTAGAAGATGATGATGGACTGTTCTTTTTCCATCTCTAAATCATGAGCTTGAGCATATGCCTTGTCCACATCTTTTGGCTTGGTTAGCAACATGGACTTCCATTGATGACCATATAATTATCTAATGTACTTCATCTTGATGTCATAATCTTTTAGAATTTGCTTGTATATTCCTGCAAATTGTGGCCTTGTATTTGCTGACAGTATTGTTCATTAGTAAACGTTTTCTCTTCATGACAATTATGAAGAATTGCTTTATAATCGACTTCTCAAATTCACCCCACATAGAAATTAGGGCTAGTTTCTTTAAAGCCAAAGAAGAACATAACTCTCAAGCCAAGTGAATGCATGACTAGCCAATTGCAAACTTGCAATCTTTTTGTTGTTGTTTTACACTAACATCATGGAAATTGAAATAAATCTCAAATTGGACCAACTAATGATCAAGTTTTCAAGCATTTATATTACCTACATATGGTTAAATCTATATCTTGGCTACTACTTTTAATGGTGGTTTTGTTGGGGGTGCTTGGTTGGTGCAGGGATTCCCCTTCTCTTAGACTTGAGGCTGCTCTTTTCTCTGCTCTTGTTTTTCTTCGGAAACCTGCTTCCCCTGTAAACCTGCATGATCTTCTCCAATCTTTCAAGATTCTCCATAGGGTAGGAGATGTTTTCAGTATCATCTTCTAACTTGATGAATCTTGCTTCATTGAGTCTCTCTTCCTTCTTTACGAGCCATGCTTTTATTTATTCTTTCCACTTCCTTGTGGATAACTGTTGCTGCAAGGGAATTAATTCGCCTTATTTTCTTGCACTAGATGTTCTAGTTGTAGAGTTTCAATGCACACAACTATTCGTATATCAACCTGATCTTTAATGAATGTAGATATTTCATAGCTAATTCTCTAACATGAATCTTATCTTATTAGAAAACAACTTTTCTATGACGGGAGCATCTTTTTGTCCACTCTCCACTCCAATCCATTCATCTAGAGGCATTGATCCAACGGCTTGCATCTCTAAAGAGGGAAGTTTTTTATATGAATGATAGAGAGAATGTGGGTCAAGCCCTTCTTTCATAATATTTGTTTTTGATAAGGTAAGCAGGGTTTTGAAAGGGCCCAAAACCTTGTACAGAGCTAAAAAAAGGACACTTCCAAACACCAAAGTTTCAAACTTTGCCAACAAAGCAGAGAAGCAGAAACAACGAAAACATTGCAGAAACTCAACAGACTAACAACCAACCCTGGCACCAAAAACCAGGGGCAACAGAACACTTAGAACAAACAACAGTCCTAAGTCAAAGACAGAGAAACATCAAAGGCCTTGAGCCAAAAAACTTAAACCCAAAACACAAGGATCGAGAGCCGAAAAGACCGCCTGAAACAGCCAGGCTGCAAACCACCTGCAGCAGGTGGACTGCAGCAGATCTTCTGCATGATTTTGGCAAACTAAGCCAAACAGATTCCCACCAAGAAGAGGGGTAAGAATCACAATTTTCTGCGGAGAAGCGTTCTGCAAATTGCACCATCTTTCATAATATTTGTTATTTTAATAATATTTATTAATTATTATTAATAATACAAATTTATGTAATCAAATTAAAAAAACATTAATATTACAATTAATAATAAAAAATAATATAAATATATGTTAATTAATTTTTAAAATTAATAATATATATAAATATTAACTTTCTTTATAATTTTATGATTACATTATAATATTTAATATTAACTTATAAATATTATTATACATTAAAATTTTTAGAAAATATGTATATTGCATCTAAAATTATTGATTTTATACTATAAATATGTATATATTTATGATTTTTATATGCTTTTGTATCGACAAATCCAAAACAAATCCAACCCCAAAATATTTTTTGGCCGAATCTACATATCGAATTGGCAAACCTTAACTGGAACTAGCACCAGGATTTGTAACTTAGCCTTGATACTTAGACCCACTTCTCCTTCTAGCCTTTAGAAGAAGTGGTTTTATCATTTTAATAGGCATTCTCTGTCTAATGTGTTTGCACCAAAGGAGAGACAACCTCATTTTTTGTCATAGTAGGAAGATAAAGTGACAATACCTAGAAAGGTGATTGTATGTTAGTGAATTACGTCAAATACATGGCAATGGCATGTGTGGTTCATATAAAACCCCTTGATACTCCCTGCAGAGAAAAGTTTGCATGTTCGTCTGCAGTATAATTGCCCCAATCATATGCCACTCCTTGGTAAGACTCTCTAGGTAAGGAATTGTTGATGTGTTTTTCGACCGCATCAACGCGAATAAAGTCACCAACGGCTACCCTATTCTCTCTTGATCAAAGTATCCAGCATGCTAAGATTGCGAGAAAGTTCATGCGTTCAACTCCAAGGTTCTTTCAGTGCGAATAGGCTCAGTTGGCTCGATGTGATTTGCTGGTATTTCAAGGGGACTTACGGAATTGTTCAACAGCAGAGGAAGGGGTTTCCACAATTCGACAGATTTATCAATGAAGCACAGTTTCCTATTCTATGAGTTTCCTATTCTAATTAGAAAGTACTGAATTTAAAGTGGTGCAA